>JAKTSR010000015.1:0-131791 GCA_030580325.1 Sugiyamaella sp. yHKS617 | reverse complement strand
ATGAGAGGAGCTCTCAAGCGGAGCAGCGAGCACAACAGAGTCCGGGGCAGCGCCCCGGCCGCGCCAGGGGCGAGCGGGATGGACCCTGGATGCAGGAGCGGTGCATGATGCAGAGGACGAATTAGTGTATCAAACGTTTTATTTTCATTCTACATATCCACATTAAGCTGTTAGCACATTAAAACAGTTTAGAAGATGGGGGAGGGAGTGGGCCAGTCAGCAGGGTTGTTGAATCTGAGACCGATGTCGAGAGCAGAGATGGCAGCGATTTGCTCCTCAGTGAGGTCGAAGTCGGTGGAGTCAAGGTTCTGAACAAGACGGCCCTGGTTGTTGGACTTGGGGATAACGGCAATGTTGCGCTGAGTGACCCATCTGAGGATGACTTGAGCAGGGGTCTTCTTGGTCTGCTCAGCAATCTTGGTGACAGTGGGGTGCTCAAGGACCAAAGTGATGGACTTGGCCTTGGGGTGGTTGAGCTCAATGAAAGATTGAGGACCGAAGGTAGAGTAGGCAGTGATGGCAATGCCCTCAGCCTGGACGTACTTGATGAGGTCGGGCTGGGTCAAGTAGGGGTGGTGCTCGATTTGGAGAACAGCAGGTCTGATCTTGGCGTAGCTGAGCAAGTCACGGATAAGACCAGCGTTGAAGTTGGAGATACCGATGTTCTTGACAAGACCAGCCTCGACACACTTCTCAAGAGCACCCCAGGTCTCAGAGATAGGGGTGTTCTGGAAGTAGGCAATGTTCTTCTCGATGTCATTGACGTAAGTAGGGGGGTATCTGACAGCAGGGTCAACGTACTTTTGGGCAATGGGGAAGTGGATCAAGAACAAGTCGAAGTACTCAAGACCCCAGTCGGCCAAAGATCTCTTGAGCAAGGGTTCGACGTGCTCCTTGGCGTGGAAAGTGTTCCAGAGCTTGGAGGTGATGAAAATATCCTCACGCTTGATGATTCCCTCCTTAATGGCACGGGCAACACCTTGGCCACACTCCTTCTCGTTGGCGTAGTCTTGAGCACCGTCGATGAGTCTGTAGCCGGACTTGATGGCATTGTAGATGGTGTCGGCACAGGTGTCCTTGCCAACCTTCCAGGCGCCGAAACCGACAAGAGGCATCTTTTGGCCCGAGGGGTTAAGAGTAACAGTAGCAGAAGTCATTATGGATCTTTTGAAGAGGGTGCTAGAAGCAGAAATCGAAGTTCGAAGTAGTCGATTAATTTTGAAGGTGATAAATAAATAAAATTATTATGAAAAGAAGGGGAAGAAGAGAAGAAGAGGAATTGAGTGGGGGAATGAGGTTTATTTATATTTTTGAAAAATACACCCCTACTATGGGTATGGGAGTCTAGCAACGACGTGTGCAGACATGACCCCACTGCCATCTGCACTGCAGCCAGGCATATTTACCCTTTGAAACGGGCGTAGTGCAACGGCCTGAGTGGTACAAGTCGCTTTTAGCCTTCCTGGCCGGAGGTCTGCAGTCCAGAAGGGCAGAATGAAGCGACTTCGCTGGCCGGACCGGTCAGAGCCTTGATCAAAAACCGAAGAGCAGGCTGACAGGGGAGACTGAAGAGCCCGTGCCGTACACCAGCTCGGGCCTCACATCTCCGAGATATACATATCCGCTGGGATCAGGCTCGGATAATATCCGCTCCCATTTACACTCTCACTTTTACCACGCCCGTTTAATCTCAAAGGCTCTGGCTTCCGCCTGGGCCCCTCCACAGACCAAGTTCTAGCTATTAGCCATTGATTAGCCACGGGAGCATTTCTGTTTCTTTTTCCGCCAGAATTTCCCCATGCATTCGTGATTTCCCCCGCAAGCGCAGGAGAGATTCCCCCGAACAGGTCTGCATGGGCAGCCTTTTAACCAATTTATCCGGTATGTGCATAGACTTAGAGTATGGGGAAAATATCTGCTCGGCTGAATACACAGATAGCGCAAGTCAGGCATCAATGCCCGTGGAGGGGGTGTAGCCACGGTGATAGCTTGACCGGTCCCGTGATGGCCAGGGTTCGAGAGTCTGGCTGGCAAACGGTGCAACTGAGATCTCACTAGCCTGCTCAGCCAGGAAGATCTGCACGTTGTACATTTTATTTGTCACGGACCTCTCTGTCACAAACTTACGTAACTAGAGCTTGTGTTAACCTCTGTCTATCTACATAGTACCAGTTTTTACCGCATATATCTGGCCCACTGAGGTCGCCTCGAGTGGGGGGGTGGACTCTACCGGAGTTGCTCCCGATGCAATCTGCCGGCGATCTGCCACCCCCACTTATACCCCACTTGGCCAAGTGTCCATTTCCGCCTCACTCCGCTCCGAGGTGCGGCACATGTTTTTCCGTTCCTCGACATCCCGCTCGATATCATGTCTCAGATATCATCCTGGGTCTTCTGAGATGTATCCAACCGGCGGAAGACGATGATTGGCGATTGCCAGTCCATGTTATCTCATCGGCCAGCCTGGAGTCTGCATGCAAGCATATGAATTTCCCCGGGTTTCTCCACAGCTGCCGGATGGGTTAATCCACTGGTTCGCGGCACAGACCCATGCCGGAGGGTCTCCTGATCCCTCCCCGGAACCGCTTCCAGGGCCCAGCGGCCGGGGCACTGCCCCCGGACCCCGCATAGCTCGTGGAGGGCTACCCGGGAATAACTGCTTGCGAAGCGAGCACAACGGGGTCCCGGACCGCGCCACGGCCGCCGGAGGCGCGTTCCCCGGGCCATTGCTCGACGAGTGTCACGATGAATGGTGCAGCGCATCCCGCCGCCGAATTCTCTCCCAAACTTGGTCAAAGTGCAAAGGAGGGAGAATCCTAGGGACAGCGCTGCTACCCCACTTGTCGCCCCTGGAATTACCAAAAAGCGCACAGACCCTAATCTCAGTTGGAGTCTCTTCGTGGAATCAGGGCCCTGTTCTCTCGGTTTCCCGTTCGTAGCCTACGTGGCTGACCGGAAAGATGCGGCCCATCTCCGGTCCCGAGTCCCATCATATATATGGCCATCCCACGCGTGTCTCTGAGTCGACTCCTGGAGTCGTCACTAACTTCGTCTCTATACAGTCCGGAGGATGTATCTGGCTCTGGTATTTCAGGGTGCTGAGCGCTGCCCGGACTTGTGCTCGCTTCGCAACCCGGAGAGGAGAGGTGGTACCTGCCTCCGGCAGCCGAGCGTTGTCTGGACCCCATGTTCACTTTGCGAGCGGTTCTCGAACACATCGGACCTGCCACCAGAGACGGCACCGCACCTCCCTTACCCCGCACCCCACCTGGCACCCATGATCAGCGGACCCTGCATCTACATGGAGCCCTAGATAGAGCCCTCCTGCGCTAACATTGTCCTGTCTTGCTAACCACATTTCAGCTCTCGGGCTGGCACCCGTTCGCCCCGTCCGGCTAGAGGTATTGCGGACTCCTGGCCCGCTGGCGGATCCCTTTCCGGTGTCAGTATAACCCATGTCCGTCCTGTATCAGTATCGAAAGACGCGGCAGGTGTATCCATTATCAGCGACCGGATCACGAGCAGTTTCCCATTCCGATCCGCCGGCATGCCCTGCTCGTAGCCAGACCTGTGGTCTCTGCCAAACAACATCATCGTTTTCTACGGATCTCTGCTCTCTCCTTCTATCCCCGATCAAGTAATGCCTCATGTCCGTGCGTGTCCGTGCGCAGTTGCGCGCTTGCGGTACGCACACAAGATGTCGGGCCTAACCCAAGTCCCTAAGTTCGGCGTAAGTGTACAATCAGACTCAGATGCAGAAGCAGAAGTGGCTTGCAATGATTGTTTGACCTCTAAAGCATTCAAGAAACTTTTGCACCTGGTCCTAGAGAGACACATTGACACACAGGAAGCAACCAGGAAGCAAGTATCCTGTGGATAATACACTATTCAGGGCTTGGATAAGGGATTGCAGATTGGGCAATTAGAAAAATAAGGGTCTTGCCATCTGGTGCGGGTTTATTCGAATGGGCCGAATCTGTTGGATGGAATATCAATCTGTGAGTATGATGAGTATATGTTACGATTGCGATGGGTATCTGATATATTTCAGGTTACCAGGCGTGCCTATTGGATCGTTATGAATTATAGGAAATGGAATTGGTGAGAGGTGCTGAGGACAGTGTTCAATTGATCTATGTGGTCCATCTGGCCCATCCGTCCCATTGATCAGTTGGTTTAAGGCTAGCTAACAGTCTGGCAGCAGGAATTGAACTAATAAAGCCAGAGCTTGTGGTTCTACGTTCTACTTGAAGTGCGTCGGCAGTAGTGCAGGACTGGGCAGCTCTTCGGCCGACCTAGGGATCAGGGCATTGTCCAGCAGTAGCGTTAACGGTTCGGTTGTCAACAGCGCAGCACAAGTGTATCTGAGGAGCCTCCTCCAGCTTTCACTTCTAGCTTGATCGTGTGTATACCTGAGAGGTAAGATTATATATTGCAGAGGACGCGGAGGACAGAAGAGGTGTTTGGTACGAAGCTTAGCCAGACAAGAGTGGAAAAATTCATGTTCATGTTCATGCGCACTCCACCATCGAAAACACGCCAGGTGTTCTACTGGCGCAGTGCCGAAGGCAACATAGCTTGCGAAGCGAGCACAACGGAGTCCGGGGCCGCGCCCTGGCCGCCGGAGCACGTCTCCCCTCTCAGAGCCTGCTCCATGCCAGGACCTCTGTGGTGCAACTCAGCTAACTGGTACTTAGATTAGCTCAGAGATAGAGTAGCCATGGATTCAGAGCCAGCAACTGATACTCAGTATTCTAGAAGCGAGCCCGACGATGGCAGCAACGACCTGAGTCCGTCGCGCACCAGCATTGCTTCTGCTAGCAATTCAAAGCCCAAAAAGCACCGGCATAGGTACTTTCTATCACACAGGCCGCGCAAAGAGTCAGTTGACCTGGACGACGCCGCCTCTATCAGGTCGTCGCGAGATGATGCATCAGTGTTGGACCAGGGTGTATATGACAGCGAGGACCCAAAGTCTAGTGTGCGAGAGAGCAAGTCTAGTCTCCTACTACGGCCCTCGCGAACTACTAACATGCTTGAACCCTTCAAGTCAACTAAAGCAGCTCAGCAGCAGTAAGTATAGAAACTAGCTGCCATCTGGTACTTTTTCTAACAGGAAACAGACCCGAGTTCCATACTCCTTTTGTAAAGCTCCCCAGTGAGTGTAACTCGATAGATGAACCCAACTGGCAAATAAATAGGGCATCCACAGATCCGAACTCCAGGGGGCTGGATGATGATTTGGAGACTAGGAGCTCATCGCGGCTGAGCACCCCGGGAACCCAGACTCCGAGTGAGAAAAAGCGAACTTTCTCGGCCATTCCTCGTCTTCGAAACGCACTGTCTCATGTTCATTTGCATTCTGGAAACCGGCCATCGACATCTATTGATTCTGCTAGTGTTCAATTGCAATCGACTCAGTCCAGTCCTAGGTTGGCGTCTATGCCGTTGCAGCCAGCAGCCATGCCTTCCTCGACTTCGATTTCAGGCGGTCTGTTTGCTGATGATGGCCTATACGTCGTGAGGACCTCGTCGTATGGCAGCAATGGTTCCCCTCAACCAGTGAATCGACACCTGGAACCATTACAACAGTCTGACTCTAGAAGGCCGAGCTATGCCTCGGTCAACACGCGTTCTTCTACTGGCTCGAGACTATCGGTACCGGGTGATGGTAAGAGGTCAGAGTCTGACAACTTTGGCTCAATGGCCCAGTTGGATATGACCGATGTATCAGCGGAAGGCTCTGTATCTGCCGAGTACAATGGTGGGGGTGTTGGTGACAACGAACACAGACCAATTCCAATTACATTCCCCGATCCTGAACAAGTCTTTGATACTAAATCCTACATGGAATCGCAGGCCGACATCAATGATGCAAGAAGCGAGTCAGGAAGTAGATCTGGATCAGTTGCTTCTGCTTCCTCCGACACACAGAAGCCTCAGTCAAAAAAGCATAGAAAAACCTTCCTTGGGAAATTAATATATTCACGGCGTGAAGGAGATGGTGAGATGCCTGAGAAACATCTAAAATCATCGAAATCTAAATACGGTGACCAGCAATCTTCCCTACTGAGGACACGTTATTCGACATCAACGTTACCCAACCTCGCCACTACTCACGATCGATCTTCGAAAGGTGACATATTCCATGGCAAGGGCCCGTTCAGGAACTCGCGCCCGCGTGAAGCCTCCTCTCATAGTCTAGGATTCGGTTTTCACAAGAGCACGGGGAGTGGTTTGGCTCCACTATCGCCGAATTCAAAACGGCCCTCAAAGAGAGGTACCTTCTCGCATAGATCGTCTCGAGAGCAATCTCTTGACCTCACTGACTACCCAGACGAGCAGAGTAAAGCTTCAACATTTGAGCTGGATACTGATTTGGGCGAGATGACTGGCATTATTAAAGACAAATTAGAAGGGGACACTGCTGATAGCTCCGAGAAGGCGGTACAGGAATCTCAATGGGCAGCACCCGAAAGTTGGGCGGTCTCAAAGGATGCCCCATTGACTGAAGATGCTTTATGGGCTAACAGAGATACGACTGTGTCCGCTCCTAAGAAAACAAACTTCTTTCTGCGAGTTTTCCGAGAAGACGGAACTTTTGGTACTGTTTCATGCCCTTTGTATGCAACGGTATCTGAACTAATCCAGATGCTGGGAAGAAAGTTCTTCCTTCCCTCGGTCGCTGGGTATAAACTATCAGTTAGATCCGGTGGTCTGACTAGACTTTTGCTTCCAAATGAGCGACCTGTTTTACTACAGAAGATTTTGCTAGAATTCATGGGCTATACAGAACGTGACCGAATTGCTGAACTAGGCAGAGAGGATATGAGTTATCTGTGTCGTTTCGAATTTTCCAAAACTCCTCTCAAGCAGTTCAGCAAGGATGATCGGGTCTTCGCACGAGATTTTTCGACGGTGACTTTACGAGATATGCAGCTTCAGACTGTGCCCATCGTGATTTTCCAAAAAGCGTCAGAAATAGAATCACTTGATGTTAGTGAAAATCCTTCTCTTATTTTACCACTGGACTTCATTCAGGCGTGTACCAGACTTAGAGAACTGAAGTTTATCAATAATCACTGCTTGCAGTTCCCTGCTAACATCCTGAGAACTATTAACCTCACGCATTTAGATTTGTCAAACAATCTCTTGATCTCACTGGACAATATTGACTTCAGTCAGTTGTCGCATTTGCAGTCGCTCAACCTCCAAGGTAACAGATTGACTACTCTTCCTGATTCTATTAGCCAACTTGAACAGTTGAGAATACTGAACATGTCTTCGAATAATCTGACCCATGTCAATCCAGCGCTGTGCAAAGTAGATTCTCTTGTTGAATTGGATTTCTCTTTCAACCGTATTGAAGAATTGCCGGATGAAATTGGCAACCTTCGCTCCCTTGAAAAACTGGGCATGACCAATAACTATTTGTCGAAAGAGCTTCCTAAGACCTTTAACAAGTTGATC
Source organism: Sugiyamaella sp. yHKS617 (assembly GCA_030580325.1). Taxonomy (NCBI): domain Eukaryota; kingdom Fungi; phylum Ascomycota; class Dipodascomycetes; order Dipodascales; family Trichomonascaceae; genus Sugiyamaella; species Sugiyamaella sp. yHKS617. Next base: position 124,321 of record JAKTSR010000015.1, on the reverse strand, counting down.
TCGCTGGTGGATCTCGATGTTCGATATAATAAGCTACAGAACATTGATATCCTGAGCGAGCTTCCCCGGTTGTCGATGCTATACTGCTCCAAAAACTCGGTTTACACATTCCAGCACTCATTCCATCGCTTGAGTATGTTTTATTTTGATAGAAATCCGATCACCAAGATCTTTTTCAAGGACCCTCTACATAGCTTGACGGTTCTTAATCTGCGGAAGGCTAAACTTACTGTGCTTAGTGATGATTTCCTTAAGATGGTTCCTATGATAGAACGATTGGTTCTAGATGGCAACCATTTGGTGACCCTGCCTCAAGGGATCGGTTCCCTGAAGAAATTGCTCTACTTGAGTATAGTTGCGAACGAGTTGTCGAGCCTACCGCCAGAGATTGGCAATCTGAAGGAGTTGCGTACTCTTGATCTGCATAGTAACAATCTTAAAAGTCTTCCTGAAGAACTTTGGAACTTGTCTTCCCTCATGGTACTGAATATTTCTTCGAACTTATTGGACTCCTTCCCCAAGCCAAATTTCCATATTGGTAGTATTGGTAGCGCTGACTCAATGGCCCCGTTGTATAAGTCGCTGACTGCTTCAGTGGCTGGCCGCGAAGAATTTAGTGATTCTTATGAATTACGGGCTGTCGATGATAGAAGACCGTCTGTCATGTCAGTCCAGTCCATTCCATCTCCTAAGGACGGCAGCTCTAGGCGGATCTCTATATATCCACCCCTGCAGCCCATTCCTTCTTACGACGAAAGCGATTCTACTACAACGAATGATGTGTCAGCGTCTCCTAGGGGCAGACCGTCTTTATCACACAGTCTATCTATTTTGCGAGCAGCTGATAATCGTTTCAACGATGATTGTTATCAGGAGTTGTCATTGCTCAGTGAACTGCAGGTTTTGAATCTGTCGTATAACGAACTGGTAGATATTCCATATGGTGCACTCGGAAGACTGACTCGTCTGCGAGAACTGTACTTATCGGGAAACAATCTCAGCAGTTTGCCAGCGGATGACTTTCAAAATACGAAAACCTTACGTGTTTTCTACGTCAACTCGAACAAACTGCACTCACTGCCGGCCGAAGTTGGTAAGATCGCTCATTTACAAGTGTTCGATGTTGGTTCAAATAACCTTCGTTACAATATCAATAATTGGCCCTACGATTGGAACTGGAATTGGAACAGAGAGCTGAAATATCTGAATTTTTCAGGTAATCGTCGTTTGGAGATCAAGAACATGCATGGAGCTACGTCTCATGCTAGAGGCGAAGATAATCACAGAAATCTAAGTGATTTCACAGTTCTTTCCAACTTGCGAGTACTTGGACTTATGGATGTCACTCTGATGACACCATCAGTGCCAGATCAGACGGAAAACTGCCGTGTGCGTACTTACGGTTCAGAAGTCCTGTCAATGAGCTATGGTATGGCTGATTCACTAGGCGCTCATGATAACCTGTCTACCATGGATTTGGTTATTGAGCGTTTCCGAGGAAACGAAAAAGAAGCCATCATTGGATTGTTTGACGGTAGAAACAAGAACCGGGAAGGTGGTAACAAGGTCAGCAAACTGATTCAAGAGACGTTTGGTAACATATTCGATGACGAGTTGTCCAAGCTCCGAGAAGGTGAAGTTGTTACAGATGCCTTGCGAAGGGCCTTCTTGTCCACCAACAAGGAAATTGGAAATACTACTATGCTGCCTTCAGAGGAGATTGCACGTACTTTCATTGCTCATAGAAGCTCCACTGCTGCAAACCTGGATCCCGATGATCGATCTACCGGATCTTGTGCCACTATTGTCTACATTAACGATAATCGAATGTACGTTGCTAATGTAGGAGATACCATGGCAATATTATCAAAGGGTAACGGAGATTACACTGTGCTTACTACCCGTCATGACCCAACTTCTAAGGAAGAATTAGAGAGGATTCGAGAAGGTGCGGGTATTGTCTCAAGCGATGGACGGTTGGATGATGTTCTCGATGTTTCACGTGCAATTGGATTCTATAATCTGATTCCTCATATTCACGCAGCCCCTTCTATTGCGGAATACGACTTGACGGATGCCGATGACTTCTTGATTTTGGCCAGTAAACAGCTGTGGGAATATGTCACGTATGAAATGGCTGTAGACTTGGCGAGAACTGAGATCGATGACCCCATGCTGGCCGCACAGAAACTGCGTGACTTCGCAATTGCGTACGGTTGTAATGACAAGATAATGGTTATGGTGATTGGTGTAGGCGGCTTCCGTCGGAAAGCTAAGTACAAGGGATCCAATCTAGGCAATATTAGTCATCTGGGATCACTAGCCGGGGCTGAGGAGGAGTTGTTCCCGTCGCTCAAAAAGAGAAGAGATAAGTCTTTGCTTCCAGAAGATTCCTCGCTTGCCAGGCTGGGTGGTGAAGTCGAGCCACCAGTGGGAGATGTTGCAATGGTGTTTACTGATATCAAGAACTCCACACTTCTATGGGAAACATATCCCGTTGCCATGAGATCGGCTATCAAGACCCACAATGCTGTTATGAGAAGAAATATTCGTATAATGGGCGGTTATGAGGTTAAGACCGAAGGTGATGCATTCATCGTCTCGTTTCCAACTCCTACATCTGCTCTCCTGTGGTGCTTCAGCGTACAGTCGCAGCTGTTAGTTGCTGACTGGCCTGCGGAGATTGTGGAATCAAAGGAGGGGGGGCCTATAACTGATGTAAATGATGTGCTGATATTCAGAGGTTTATCGGTAAGAATGGGTATTCATTGGGGTCGGCCAGTGTGTGAGACAGATGTCATTACGAAAAGAATGGATTACTTTGGACCCATGGTCAATCGAACTGCGCGAATCAGTGCTGTAGCAGATGGAGGACAGATAACTTTGTCTTCTGATTTTCTCTCAGAAATCAGAAGGTTGGATAAAGCCCATAAACGTGTTCTTGAGGGAGCTAGTTTGCAAGAGGCATATGGAGATGAAACCTTGGGCGAGTCCATGGACAGAAATATGAAAATGCTGCATCAATTGGGCTATATTGTTCAGGATCTAGGAGAAATGAAGTTGAAAGGTTTGGAAAATCCAGAATCGATTTCAGTCATTTATTCTAAGAGTCTTCGTGGTCGTCTTGAGCATCATGAGCAGAATCGTACTCCAGAACAACTGAAACAGCAAACTACTAGCTTTGGAGCTGTGATCTCCGATGGAAAGGTAGAGGAGAGACCCGCTAAACGTCCTTCCCATCCAGTAGGACACGGAGCTGCTCGCGCAGGTGGTCTTACAATGGACTTGTTACAACGGCTACGTTCTGTCTCGAACAGATTGGAGAAAGTATGCTCACAATTGAACATGCCGGCAATCGACATGACAGCGTTTTCCGATTATGACCGGAAGACTAATGCTAACGTTATGGCTGTCGTGCCTAATACGGACTATGATTACATTTTGTTTTTCGAGCAGCTTATAACAAGAATCGAAAATGCTCTATCGACATTGTATATTCGGGCTGCCTCGAGCAACATACGATTCAAAAATGGCGCAGACTTGGATTCAGACACTGTTTCCGAGCTTGCCGATATTCTTGAGAGACTGTCGAATTTTGTTGTCCAAAATCGCATCAAAGTGGATAACATCCAGGTGCCGACATCATGATGGCTACTATTTAACTATATAAATTTATTTATTTCATGACCTTCATTTCTAGAGCTAATTGCTGTTTGATCCTCCATAGATGCTTCCTATCCCATCTCGGCTCCGGTGGGGTGCCTAAGAATGTCTTCTTTACCGCTGAGTGTGCTCTCTAGCGAAGTAAGTGCTACTGAGACTGAAGGCTCTATAAATTTGGAAACGCCAAATTATTAAATACGGACTATACGACAAAACATAAACAGCTACAAACGACAAAAATTAATGCAAACTAACAAAACAGAGCCAGGACAAGGACGCTCCTCGATAGAGATAAATAAATAAAACATTATCTTGTGATACTCGGTCTACTCCATCCCCATCGGTTATTTACCAGCAGCAGAAACAGTGGCGGCAGCAGCGGCAGCGGCACGAACAGGCTCGAAATATGCGTGGGCCATGGCCTCTTTGGCGGTCAGTCGTTCCTGGTGGTCATATCGAAGCAGTTTGTCAACAAAATCTATAGCCTCTTCAGAAACAAGGTGAGAGTTTTCCGAATTGACAAATCGAGACCATGGCTTTCTAGGGTACGAACCAAGAATCTTGTCATATTGGCTATCCAAGGTCAAGTGGTATTTATAAAGATACTGGTACAGCTCATCAGTGCCTAGAACTTTTGCAATTTTGACCAATTGGTCAGAGTTGGAGCTTCCATGAAAGAAAGGGTCTTTCTTGAAAATCATCGAGGCAAACATCGCGCCCAGAGACCACATGTCCAGCGAGTAATCGTACATTTGTAAGTCGACCAGCAATTCGGGTCCTTTGAAACATCTTGAAGCCACACGAACATTATATTCAGTGCCAGGATGGTAGAACTCAGCAAGACCCCAATCGATCAGTCTGAGTTGTCTCTTATCATGATCGATCATGACATTGTGAGGCTTGACATCTCTATGCATAATACCTTTCGAGTGAGAGTAGTCAAGGGCCTTCAACAATTCGAAAATGTAGTATCGAATATCAAAATCAGTCAGTTTTGGATACAAGATACGGAAGTCGGTGTTGTTGACAAATTCGAAAATCAGAGATGGGGTTTTTGACAAAGGATCACGCACAACATCCAACAGCATAACGATGTTCTCTCCTCCAGCCAGATTCTGGAGAATCTTAATCTCTCTCTTGATCTTCTTCTTTTTAACAGGCTTCAGCACCTTGATAACACATTTGCCGTTGTTGGCCAGGTTGACACCTTCGAAGGCCTCGGAATACTTTCCGCGGCCGATTTTACGCACAATCTCGTAGTTTTGCAACGCACCCCAGAGAATGGACACATTATCATAATCCCAGTATGAATTGGGCATACGCTGATTGTAGTCAGCGTAGACCCTGGAAACTGATGGCTTGGCCTTTGACATTTTTACGCTCCTCTTGCTTTGTTTTGGTGCGTATTACTGGCGATGGTGCTTTCAAATCAGTTAATGTGTGTGTGATTAGGATACAACACAACTCTAAATATGTGACAGTCTTCTCTATCTCCCTTCTTTTTCCGTTTCCGACTTTGTTCTAATCAAGTTTCAAAGCAAACGTCGCTGTGTCTGCCCGTCTATCTTCACCAAACCTTCTCTTGCCAGTCGGGTTCGCCTATGTCTCAAGCCACCCTTCCGATCAGGTATTGTATGAGAATGATGCGGAAAACCCAAATTCCTAGCTGATAAAAAGTGCCGCCGCCAATAGCGCCGCGTGTGCAGCATAGCTTCAGCCAGTCTCGGGGATGAATAGCTCTTGACCAGCTTTTCTGGCCAGAAATCGTTCTCTATGAGTATCCGTGCTCTATCCGCACTCGATGGAGTTGGAGTTTGTTGGCGTCCCGGAAGCGCCAGTGCTTTCGTTGCTGGTGTCAAGTTCGTCCACTACTCTGGCTCATCTCCCACTTACTGCGGTGGATCGGCATGAATGTTGCCGATCCCATCTTCTACCTAGACGCGTCAACATCGAGCTTCCATATTTCCTTTATCACGAGTAAAGAGGATAGGAGAGACAGACTCTGGTCGTCAGGTGTGATTTTACTTCACTACGAATATTTCTAGCACTTCTGCCTTCCACTCATGTCCTCCCAGTAGCTTGCAATGACAGCCGCCGCAGCTACTACTTCAGTGGGTGGTTTGGAGGGAGCAGCTACCCAGGTGAACATAGGTCCTGGTGCCAACAGTCGAAGTCCCCAGGCAGCTTATCAGCCTCAGAATGACCCTCATACAAAGGTGTGGAAGGGCTATATCGACCATAGCGCTCCTTTGCAATGCCCACTTATGAATAGCGAGCATACGAAGCTGGATCACATAGAGCTATGGACCAGCCACAGGCACAGCATGACCAAGCTGGGGTCGAGAATCAACCATCTGAACAGCATTGGCTATCTGGATCCTTCGAAGTTGCCTCTGTGGCTTGTGTCAGGAGGAGTGCTTCGCGTATTTACAGGATCAGATGTAACGCGAGATTTTTTCCAGGCCCTTGTCAACAGCTCGTCGCTCTTTCCTGTCGATGGAGCTGTAGTGGGCAACTTGGGTCTGCTAACAGAATTGGTCCTTGAGCCTGAGGTTGCTGCTCTGAAACCGAGCATGGAATTGGCACCTGCCGCTGGTGCTTCCACTGGCCCCTTCGCTCCACTGACGGAAGCTGCTCCTGGCTCCATGTCTACATCTCCATCTGCATATTCAACGACAACTACAACCTCTTCATCTGCATCTTCGACTACAACTACAACATCTTCATCTGCATATACAACTACAACTACAACCACTACAACGTCATCGGCATCGTCATCAACTCCTGCTGCTACTGCTGCTACCGCCGCTGCGTCTTCAAGCGTGCCGCCCGGTAGTTCTCGCGGTCTCCCGCAATATCTATTATTCTTCATTGAGTGGGTTCCCGTCGAGCCGGAATCCCCTGCTGGTCCCACCCGGTACAAACCCATCGTGTCAGCGACACCTATATCAATAGACCCAATGTTCACGCCGGCTACTATCCAAAGGGTAAAGAGAGAACCGGAACCGTGTCCACGATTTCTGCCTGTTAGTGCGTCATTTGCTAGCAGGCATGGCTCTCATGCTACGTCGCAGTCGGCGGTCACGCGAGTCACCCCGACACCGATTAACCCGCTGGACAAGCCAATAAAACCTCGTAGCTCTACGCCCTTCCAGTTGGCTGTTGCCAGGAAGTCGATCTCTATCGCTCACAATGAAAGCATTTACAAACCCTCTGCATCAAACACTAAAGAATCTCCCGAGGAGCGACGCCTCCGGTTGCTGGTCCAGCGAGTGGTCATGGCCGAGCTGCGACTGCGGGGCATCACAAAAGAAAACCACCCCGAGTTCCACCAGCTCTACATCCAGACATACAAGGCTGCGTGTTTTGCTCTGCGGAAGCGCGTCACTGCCTTCAGTCCCTCCGCGCCTTCTGCTCCTGAACCGGCCCCGAACTCGACTTCGGGCTTTGATGACCCCGGCACGCCCACCTTCGCATCGCGGTCGCACTCGGCCGGAGACGACTCGAGCGAGCTCACCGAAGTCCAGGACAAGGTGGACCAGCTCCTCACTATATTTATTGGCTATTAGCCTAGATCTGCATTCATAGATTTGTTCATCCCTCGCTGTGCTCGAATCGAGACAAGGCGCCCCGGCAGCTGGGGCGCTGCCCCAGACGCCGTGGCTCCTCGAGCGGAAGCTCGAGGAGAGCCCTGAATGTGTTATATACCAGCTAACTTTCGTGTGCAGCTAGGTACCTGGACCTCCCGGTGCCTACCGGTGCTTACGGACCTACCCAGCTCGAGTCGCTACGGGTCCGGGCAGCGCCCGGCCGTCGGAGGCCTCCCTACCCCACACTGGCCCCCCCTGACAATCCCAGTGGCCCGCCCGGAACTCAGCGGCCACCCTTCACATGTCCGATAAATCAGCGGCTGATCTTCAGCCTCGGCCTGCTGGGTGTGTGCAAGTCCCAAGTTCTGGCCCGAGAACTCGGCAAGAGCTCCTGGTGGATGGGATGAGATGCTCGGCTGAGTACGGCTAGCCAGCCTGGAGCCAGCTCAGGGGGTCGGGCCGCGTCCCCGCACAATTGGCTCCCTCTCTCCCTGGATGGGCAGAGGTCACCAGGGCGGAATTACAAGAAACCACATCCCAACCTGATCTGATTTCCTGCAAGAGATTCCTGCAAGAGATTCCTGCAACTACGGGGAGATTATGTCGGAAAGCATTAGGGTTGGGCTGTTGGGAGTAATTTTTCAGCTCGCTGGAGCGAAACTTTGTATACGCGGCGGTACGACGTACGACTCAGCGGAAGTTGATCGATCGCGATATATATATTTAATATTTACTTCGCCGTTCGGCAGGTGCATCTACAATCTACCGACCAACCGGACACTTCACCCTCTAAAACTCAGTTCATATTATAGAAATATCGAAATGTCAGAAACTAAAGCAAAGTACATCTCGCTCGCCGAGGTCGGCAAGCACACCAAGCAGGACGACTTGTGGGTCGTTATCAACGGCAAGGTATATGATGTGTCCAAGTTCGTTGATGAGCACCCTGGTGGTGAGGAGGTCATCAGCGACGTTGCTGGCAAGGACTGTACTCGTGAGTTCGAGGATGTTGGTCACTCTGAGGATGCTGTTGAGATTCTCGATAGACTGTATGTCGGTGATGCCGACCCTAGTGTAAGTGCAGTTGATAGTTGGATATGAGCTGGTATTTTCAGCTGATGTTTACAGCTCGAGTGATCTAGATGCTGTATTACGGCTGAGCTCAAGCCAGGTGGTTTTTTTATTGCAGTGCTGGCTCTGGAAGGCAGGGATTTCTGCTTTTATTGCTGTCGCTTGTCGTGTGCTAACAATATCAGGAGGTGACTATTACTGCTGCGAAGCTCGGTGTCGCTGAGAACCTCGATAAGATGGAGGGCAACGATTCCAACTCGCTCTTATACATTATTTTGGCCGTCCTCGTGGCTGCTGGTGCCTACTACTACACCCAAGTTCTTTAAATATACTGTTACTTAATGATTAATGATTCATTAGATATTGGCTTCTGATGTCTCGCTTAGATATACCGCGGTTCTGATAGGCCGCCATATAGTGGTTGCCGCGCTGTGCGGTAACATATCCAAAGTGGTTTCATAGTTTAATAACTACAACTTTGTTACCCAGCTTGCCAGCGTAAATCATATGTATATTGCACAACTAGAGCAAGGGCACTTCCACGAATTTTGCAAGTGGTTTGATACTGAATAACTAGCGGAAGAACTTCTACGTCAGATCCATCGAAGCCTCGACCAGCTGGCATATGAAACTTCGACGCGATGTGGGCATGACCCTTGCCCACGGGTCTGCAGGGAAAAAAAGATTTCGAGGGTGCTATTGTAAATAATAAAATAAATTTATATATAAAACAAAATAAAGTCATGTAGCCTTGGAGTACATACTATTTTTACTCGATACTGAGTGCGCACATTAATAATCATGTCCATAAAACGACCCTTGAAAGAGCTGCTAGCATCTGACCCGGATGCGCTAATGGACGACGGTGAAGAAGATGGTCTCGAAAATGTTAATGGAGAAGAGGAAGACTGGGAAAATGTGACGAGCCCGCTTGCTGAAGGCTTGTGTGTAGAGTGTGGAGATCAGCCTGCCGAGCTCACTTGTACTGTGTGTACTGAGGACTTTTGCAGCGTTTGTTTTGGATATTTACACAGAACTGGTACTAGAAAAAACCATAGAATTGTTCCTTTTAACAAGGATTCTGACAAGGCTGCCGCTGGACCTGGTGTCAATGGTAGCTCAGGTTCGACAAGCGGGACCAAGTCTACCGAAGAACAGTCAGAAGATGATGATGATGAGGAATCTCTCAGTGCTTCTGTCCATGAGGCAGCAGGGAATATCGCCTCGAGTAGAGGAGATTCTGACCGCCCTATCACTTCGGCCGACCTTCTTGTCAAGATCAAAGAGCACTCTAAATACATTCCCATGAGACTCAATAGTGAGGAGCGCAAACTCCTGCGATTACTGGAGGCCGCACTGAACGTGTCTGAATACACCGACAAGGTAGATATTTTACTGTATTCTTCCAAGGCCAAGCGCATTGTGGCTCAATTGAAAGAAATGTGCTCTATCTTAGCGGGACTAGTAGTAGCCACGAACATGCAAGCCGGTCAATCTCTATTCGAAGATAAGGAATTCTCAGAAAACGCCGAGTGGTTTCAGAATGTTTTCGAAATCGGCCGTAGATACAAAATCATGAACCCCGAAAAGATGCGTGACTCGTTCGGTAAGCTAATGTACATGATTATGGATTCCAGGTTACCTGAAGTGCAAGATTCGATGGAGTTTGACCTTTACAAGCCTCTCAAAACCGTATTTGGCTACCTCCATTCCAAGGGAGGTCTGTCAATGCTGGATGATGAGCTTGTTCTGCAAGCAACTGTTGAAATCAATCCTGATAATAAATCCCGAGCTAGGATTCAGACTGATATCAGGCAGAAGGAAAGGGCGATTGAACTTTTGGCAAGAAAATACTCTGCGGGAACCAGTCTATCCAAAGAAGATATCCGTCAATGCCTTTACTCTATCGGTGATTATCACGCTTACTTACGTGCCAATAGACACCCAGTTGAACAAATGATAAAAATGCTCACGGAACGTTTCGATGCCAATCAGGTTCATAAACAATTTTCGCTTAGTATCTCGTACGGTAAAGATGGAGCCCGTCTGAGCCATAACCATGAACGTCAATATCATTACGTGCAACAGTCATTAACGCTGTGGTCTCAAATCATGCGCGACATGTTCATGCTTTGGACATTGGCTGATAACGACCTTCTCAGCGAAAACAATAGATACAGACTTGCTGACACCGGTCAGGGTCTCAATAGAATCAAGCCTTGTCCACAAGTGAGTCGAGCCATGCATAACATTATTCGTCGCTGCCAAGAAAGGACTGGATCCTGGATTGGTTCCAGTGTGGTACATCTCGGTGACCACACTGTTCCAAATGCTCTCTTCTTCTTAGACAAATATCTCCAGGTGCCAAGGATTCTCACTCCAGTGTACATCGCTGTCAGCAACATGGACCGCATTGCCCGTGACCCTTACGTGCTTGAGTGGATCTCGTCGCAGTTCGGCAGCGTGGACGACCTCAAAACTACTATCTTGTGCGATTTCTTCCGTCATGCCTTCGATGGGTCAGGTGCTGATAACTTTTACGACGCTGGTTCCTGTATTGATGGCCGTCTGACATCTGCCTGGAACTGGGCTAACACTATCTCTAAAAAGCCCTACTACAAAAAGTTCCTTGTCTCAGGCTTCACAGGATTCAACGGCACCGATGGATTCTAATATATATTCGTGTCAGCAGCAATATGTCCTATTTAAGAATTTGTAAGTATATAATACGAGAGCTTCAAGTTACTCCTCCTCCTCCTCCGCTTTCACGAGTATGCTGATCCCCTGGACCAGCCCAACTCAGGGCAAAAGAATGCTTAACAAATTTCGACAAATTATTATATTACCCTAATAAAACTTAAATAAAATATTAAAAAAAATAACAAGAAACAAAACTTTTAGGCGTTCTCAGGACACAGCTTACGAAGACGAGCGACTTCAGCTTCGAGCTCGGCATTGCGAGCAACAAGCTGGTCAACACGATCCTCAAGCTGTGACATACGCTCCATTTTACGGGCACGAGAACGACGAGCAGCCTCAGTGTTACGGGCACGCTTGACTGCAGTACAATCGGACTCGTCTTCGACAACAACGGGTTGAAGAGGAGCAGAACGGGGCTTACGGTTGTAAGCAATGATTCCAAGAGCATCCTTCTTCTCCATCTCTAGATCAACAACAATGTCTGATCTCTTGCGTTTAATAGAAGAGCTGGAAACAGGTGAAGGTCTATCGATTGAAATAGGGACAGTATTGGGACTAATAGGCTCAGCCTTGATGACAGGGGTCGAAGTGACAGACAGTGATGGACTCGAAGACTGAGATGAAGCCATAATGAATGATTCAACCTCAGGGATCAAAGTGGACCCAGGAGAGCTGCCCACTGAAGAACTAGCTCTCACGGGTTCCCTGGAGATGGACTTAGACTCATCAGTGAACAAAGACTCCCAAGAGCTGGAATCACCTAATTCGATATCATCAAAAAGAGGAGAGTGGTCCATACCGGATGCGGATGAAACAGATAGCTCTCTGGGGGAAATGGTTGCGACAGACGCAGGACTGCTGTCCAAAATGTCCAGAGGATCAATGTAGGAAGAAGATCTGCCGGTGCTGTAGTTGTCAATAACTGCAAAAGACTGATCCTCCTCGAGAGATGGACTAGCACTTAACCCCACAGACCAGATATCCTGGACTGCTGCTTGAGAGGCAGAGTATTTCTCGAACACAGACTCAAGCTTGGAGAAGTAAGGCTTTTGGCCAGATGGCAAAGATGCGATACCAGATTCAGTATTAGCAAGGACCATGATAGATGATGACGATGAAATAAGATCAAATGTATCCAAAATTCTCTCTAAATCAGGCGAGATTGCGGCAGAAGCAGTAGTAGTGGGAGTAGCGACAGTAGCAGTAGCGATAGAAGCAGTGGCGGTAGAAGCGGTTGCGGGGATTTTAATAGTGACAGTTGTAGTTGAAAAAATTAAAATTTAATGGTTGAATAGAATTCCAGTGTCTAATTGACGAATGATGATACTCTCAATTGATGTTGTTCTAATTTATCTAATACTTTCAGGTTGTAAGCAGGCGGAAGACGACTGTAGGGACCTCATGTTGACGGTTGTATATTGATAAAGTCTGGGATAAACCTGTTGACTTTATTTTACTTTTTAATATAAATCCTTTAATTGTTTTGATTGACGACTTTTTTTAATCGTTTTTAACACGTTATTTTTTTATGATAATTTTACGTGTTGTTGTTTAATCGCGCGACATGGTGGTGGGGTTTAAAACGACATCTTTGATACTTGTACTACTCAAAAAATGTCTAAAATGAAAATATTGTCAATATTGGTGAACTAAAAGAAGAAAAAAAGTTTACTCGGATTCTAGCCCGATTTATATAACTTTGAGTCATAGATTTTCAGCCTGGTGAATCTGCGCCCTAACCACTGCAACATGCAAATCCACACATGGAATATTGGATACTTTACCCCAAACAGGCAGACGCTCTAGCGCCAAAGATGCGTTGATTGGCCGGCGATATCTTGCAACGCACGATCCAAGGTTAAAATGGCCCCTCCAGTGACGCCGGTACCGGCGATGCCTGCCCGACCATGAGCTCGGAAGAATTGGATACTTCTCTCAAAGCGGTAAAATAACCAAGAATAAAGCATTTGTATGTTATTGGTATTTTCTTCACTCACCCACCTGCTCGAATAAATATCGTAAATAAATCATTTAAAATTAATCCACACCAGAAATGGTAAATGTAGAACGATAACAAAAACAACCTATCCATTCGAATGACTCAATGGACCTGTGTAAGCAATTACTCTGTTTGGAGCTAGGGTTGGGGTGTGGCGCTCATGCCCCGCACAGGCTTATTTTAGGGCCTGCGACATGCGAATTAACAGGGACCACAGAACATGAGCAGTATCCTGGGAAGTAGACCTGGATATCCGATTCCAGGCAGCGGCCGGGACGGTGAGAACTTCAAGAGCGCTAAGCAAGTCAGGCAGGCAGCCAGGCGCTTGCTCGATAAGTAAGATCGATCTCAGGAACCTACGTCCAGCACTCCTGGGATCTTACCTAGTACCGACCTAGCAGGAGGTCGGGAATATGAAATGTTCAGAGCCATTAATACTGACGCCACAACTCACAACAAAACGGTTCGAGGCTTCGAAGCCCCTCACGATAAACACCTCGTTGCCAGCCTGCCCAGGAAAATAGCCGGTATCGGCGGTGGCTGGCATTAGCATTGAAAAAACTTCTCACACTAGCCAGAATCTGTACCCCGCCTGCAGCCCGTACATTATCCGCCGAATGGCATGCCAGAGTTTTAATCAGGCAGTAGCGACATGCCTGGATAATGCATGATTTTTCAGCCATTACCACAGTGTCCCATTGGCTCGCTGGCTCCTTCTCGCCTTGTCACCGTAGCTGGTCTCCTACGACGGCCACCGACCCCAACTCGATCCCTTAAACATCTTGGCACGGATAAATTGGCCCTAGCCTGGCCACCTGCGCTCGCTACAGACCCCGGACTCGGTGCTCGCTCGAATGGGCTGAGGGGTCGCCGGATCCCGCAGCCCGCGCTCGATGCCTGTGGATCGGGTGCGGAGCGCAGGGGGAGGCCCTCCGGAGCCGGGCTCTGCCAGGACCGGTGGATCCTCGAGCGCAGCGAGAGGAGGGCTCCCAGAATCCTGGGAGGGTCACAGTGACCTAAGTTCTGGCCACGAGTGGGCGGAGTCTGGCCTCTGGTCTCCGGGGAGCGCCGCGAGACCCGGCTCTTAGACTGCACGTACGTACGGTGGTCGTGGTACTGACCCCGCTGCTTGTAGTTTATTCTGGTTTCGGCCAGCTTCATACGCTGGGTATCCTGCTGCTGCTAGGGACTGGCCGGATAGATACCGGATGCGTGCTCATATTCTGCTGGCTTTTATACCGACTCGCTGTCGTTTACAACATGTGCATGGGCACATATATATGTTTCACATAAATAACATGTAACATATGTTTAATCCCCATATACGATTCTCTTAGCTAAGCTGTACAGATGGCCTATGCCATACGAGCATACTCGACATTCAGTAGTTCGAGCAATACAGAGGCCCTGGCCCCGTTGACACGCGCTCGCCTGCTGCCGAGCTGAAAACCGCCGTCTGCCAGCGCTCGCGAAGCGAGCAGAGCGGGATTCGGGGCAGCGCCCCGGTCGCCGGGAAGCAGCCCCCGCCGGGAAGCAGCCCAAGATCGAGGCACCCCTGCAAGCTCTGAGACAAGTACCGTTCTGCCACGGAGGGCTAGGGGCAGACTCCCAAGTGACGCGACAGGCGGCCAGCAAGCTTCTGGACCGAATCCTGTTCCGCATCCTGTTTGGGCAGCGCGGCCTGGTGAGAAATTTTCTCGCCCGAAATGCAGCGCGGATGGGCCTGCCCAGCTAGGCAACTGGACAGAGAGTTACTGTCGAGTAGCTGGATCAGGACGGCGTCTAGGGCACCGGTGCAGTTGGGAGGAAACAGAACAGCAGCATGCAAGCTTGGTTTACTATGGTTGACAGGCTGATTCGGTCCTGTTCAGTACAACGTTGCTGTACTTAATTAAGCTATAGTTAGACCAGTAGCAGGGACAGGTAGGTACCTACAGATGCGGAAAATCTTTGACGTCTCGGTAGCGCCGTTGCGCAACTATTCCAATTCCAATATAAGGGGAGCCATCGCATGGCACCAGGCACCGACAGCCAATACCAGCTTTTCTATTTGCAGTTTCCGTTCCCAGAGCAAACACGTTGATACTAGGACGACAGGTCTCGTTCTAGTGCTCCAACTGTCAGAAGTCGGTAATAAGTCGGCAGCGAGCAGAGCCATTTCACAGTGATAGCAGAGACGTGCTGCATCAACTGGCTAGCTAGCGGTACGAATTGTAATTAGTCCAACAATTCTATTTCTCTTTAACTATTCAATCGAGTCAGTCCAAGGCACGAGCCAACACACATCCACATCCCCTCCACAACACTCCCTGGGCCCGCCCGTATTCAACTTATTACTCAGTCTTCTCAGTTCATCCAGTTTAAAATATGTTTCGTTTATAACAGTCAGAGAAACCTGTTCACCTTTATTGATCCATTGGAGTGAGTTCATCTATTGGAACTTGTTACTCGCAATACAGATCACCCAGCATTTGCATTAGAGCCAGAATCGCCCGCTTCTAGCACCTTGGTCCAAACAAATCAACAGTTGTTTACTCTTGAAAGGCTTATTTTGACCGTGTCGTGCGTCTCTACGTGGTGTGCTCATTCTGATTCCGTCTCTTCACTCTTCCATTTTCATTATCCCTGTTGCATTATTCTACTCTCTTAGGAGTCTCTCTTTGAGTCTTGCTTTCTACTTGTGCTCCCACCGCTCTACCAGTCTCACAGTCCACTAGACATGGCGAAAACCGGTTACACATCAATGGATCCGGTATTGTACACTCCATTGAGTTTCATGGACGATGGCTCCATTGACAAAGCATTTGACAAGAGAAACTGCTCACTGCTCTCTCAGTCGACCCCCCGTCCCTCTTCGTTGTCGAGATTGTTCACCAACAGATCATGTCCCTCCGGTGTTGGCTGCAATGGCAGCACCTTACTGAGTCCTGCTACGTCTGCCGCGTCTTCTGCCGCGTCATCTACTGCGACTTCCATCGCCCACAACCAGAGCGGCCACCATTTTGGCAATTCCACTACTAGTCCTATCACCAGTCAGGCCAGCTCATATGGCCGCACTGCCCCTACACTGATATCTTCAAACTCGTCAATGGTTGCTCTTACAGACGATACTCTGCTGACCACCAGCCAAGCTACGACCCGCACCTCTGAGGTAACTGTTTCCGTGGAGGCACCTCCCGACTCGTCGTGGAGCGTCGACTACAAATGCTTGCATGGTCTGACCCTCTACCCCGAATCGCGCGGCCTCAAGTTCACCGACTGTCCTAAGCCAGAACGACTGAAAAACACAGTCAACCTACGGTCGCGACAGCGTCACACCCCGCCTCCTCTGAAAGGAGGTTTTTGCATTGACGATGTCGAAGACGACGATGATGATGAAGATGATGATGACTTCGACGACAGAAGCGACGAGGAAGACGACGAGGAAGACGGCGACGAGGGAGACGACAATGATGACATGCTTGATGTGAGTTCTGCCCCGATTCACGTGTCTATCGACAGCGACGACCTCCAGTTCGGCGATGACGACTTGTAGTCAGTCCCTTATTTATTTATTTACTATAGCTAATATGCATTCCCCTTCACTTAAATTGTACAGATCTATCGGCAGTAGCAGTGGGTTCAAGCTGGCTCGGCTGGACCTTTCCTATCTCGCATTGGGTTAGGAAAACTAATTTTTTTTTGCTTGCAGGGTTCGGGCCAGAATATATAAATAAGATGAGGAAGCCGACTTTTTTTTTTTTTTTTTTTTACTCTCCTTCACACCATTTTACGTTCTTTTTTAGTAAATAAATTTTTTACTTCAAAAGAATCCTAATAAGCCTTTTTCAAACAAGAAGACAAAGGTCGAAGAAGAAGTATCATGACTTACGACGGCGGTTCTAGTTACAGCACTGGTGGCACCCGTTACGGCAGCTATGGCAGCGGTGGCAGCTACGGCGGTGACCGTGGCGGTGATCGTGGCGGATCTTATGGTGGTCGTGGCGGCGGCTACGGTGGTGGAAGAGGTGGAAGTGGTGGTGGCCGTGGTTTCGGCGGCGGTAGAGACGGTGGTTACGGTGGCGGCGGTTACGGCAGTGGTGACAGAATGGGTAACTTGGGTGATAACCTGCAAAAGCAGGAATGGGACATTGACAGCTTGCCCAAGTTCGAGAAGAACTTCTATCAAGAGAACCCTGTTGTTGCTGCCAGATCTGAGGAAGAAGTTAATGCTTTCAGAAAGGAGCAGAACATGACTGTCTATGGCTCCAACGTCCCCAAGCCCGTTGAGACCTTTGAAGAGGCTGGTTTCCCTCCTTACGTTTTGAAGGAGATCCAACAACAGGGATTTCCTAATCCTACTGCTATTCAGTCTCAAGGTTGGCCCATGGCTTTGTCAGGTAGAGATGTTATTGGTATTGCTTCTACCGGTTCCGGCAAGACTCTTAGTTATTGCTTGCCTTCCATTGTTCATATCAATGCACAACCTCTTCTCTCTCCTGGAGACGGCCCTATTGTCCTTGTTCTGGCACCCACTCGTGAGTTGGCTGTTCAAATCCAACAGGAGTGCAGCAAGTTCGGTCGCTCGTCCCGTATCCGTAACACCTGTGTTTACGGTGGTGTCCCTCGTGGCCAGCAGATTAGAGACTTGGCTCGTGGTGTTGAAATCTGTATTGCTACCCCTGGTCGTTTGATTGATATGCTCGAAAGTGGCAAGACTAACTTGCGTCGTGTCACTTACCTTGTCTTGGATGAAGCTGATCGTATGCTTGATATGGGTTTCGAGCCCCAGATCAGAAAGATTGTAGATCAAATTCGTCCTGATCGTCAAACCTTGATGTGGTCTGCCACTTGGCCCAAGGAGGTTCAGAGACTGGCCCATGATTACCTTAAGGACTACATTCAGGTCAACATCGGTTCTCTGGAACTGTCTGCTTCTCACAACATTACCCAGATCGTTGAAGTGGTAAGCGAGTACGAAAAGCGTGACAAGATGGTCAAGTTCCTTACTGACGCTATGGAGGACAAGAACTCGAAAATCCTTATTTTCACTGGTACTAAGAGAGTTGCCGATGACATTACAAAATACCTTCGTCAAGAGGGATGGCCTGCTCTTGCTATCCACGGAGACAAACAACAATCGGAGCGTGACTGGGTTCTCAATGAATTCAAGACTGGTAGATCTCCCATTATGGTTGCCACTGATGTCGCTTCTCGTGGTATTGGTACGTATTTGGAATGCCCTGGCTAAGCAGAATATTTGTGAAACATTGCACATTATCATTTGTGGAGATTGATATGAAGGGCGGTTTTTAAAAATCATCGCTCTGCTAATTGATACCCCCACATCAAAGATGTGAACAAGCTTAAAACTGGATTTTTTCTTTTATTTCGATCCTACCAACGATACATTTTTTATGATGAGATAAATACCCCTTTCTTTCTAGGTTTGCGTTTTGATTGTTGGTTATGTCATTCGATGAATACTTCGTCGATTCAATTTGCCTGCTATTGAAATGCTTTCATTTCTCAAAGCGGTGTTATATCGCTTTGACCCGGATAGGTACAATGTTGTTTTTTGTGCTTGTGCAGCTCGTTTCGGGTTTGCCTGTCACAGTGGAGCAACTACAAGTTTCTGGTCACCGAGTGCAATTGAATATTAATCAATTATCGCTGGTGCTGAAGACGACCGTCCCGGGTAGATGACAACTAGGAAGAAATGTGTATTGATGAAGAATTACGAAATGTATCATGGGAGACTGATAAGATGACTGGTCTAGAAACCTGTTTCTTGTCGTTAACGAAGAAAATATCATGAATATCCCGTTTTCTGCTTTTATATCGTTTCACAGATGTTGTTTACTATGGGCATAAGTATAAACGTGATATCCGCCGGCTTCGGCAAATCATGTACTCCTCATGAAGGATGGTTACTAACAAGCATAGATGTTAAGGGAATCAACTTTGTTCTCAACTATGACTACCCCAATAACAGTGAAGATTATGTTCACAGAATTGGTCGTACTGGTCGTGCTGGTTCCACTGGTACTGCTTACACTCTTTTCACTCAAGATAACAGTAAGCAGGCTAAGGACTTGGTTACCGTGTTATCCGAGGCCAAGCAAGAGATCGATCCTAAGTTGGCTGAGATGGTTCGTCCTCGTGGCGGCGGCGGTGGTGGTCGTTATGGTGGTGGTGGCCGCGGATACGGTGGTCGTAGCGGTGGTGGCTACGGAGGATCTCGTTACGGTGGTGGCGGCCGTGGGTTCGGCCGTGGTCCTGCTTCTAGCGGTGCTAATTCCGCGCCCATTGCTAGCCGTCGTTTCTAGACGTGACCAGATGGGGCCCTTTTTTATTATTATTTAGATTTATAATTATTACCAGTGCAATCGTAGGTCGATAGCACTTATTGCATAACTATATAGAGGTAGGTTAATATGTTCAAGTTTTACTGGAAAGATCATTAGTCCCAGCTACTCCACTCGTCAACCTCGTCGTCAGCAGGTTCCAAGGATAGCGAGGCTACCTTTTTACTTAAAACTATCTTGGATGCGCCTGGCTTTCTGGAAATTGATCTAGACGCGTTGTTCGAGGTCTTCTTGGGCTTTGGGGGCGAAGTATTGAAGTCGTCAGCTACAGATCCCCATCCGCTGTCGTCATTTTCATCATCCTGCGGTGCCCATTGCTCATCAAAGTCATCAGCAAGGTTTGGCTGGAAGGGATTGAAGTCAGCCACCGGCGATGCTCCACGGCCTTTAATTGAGCTTAGGACACTTTGAGATTCCACCGCAGGAGCAGAGCTTGTGCGGGCTAAGTCATCAGACTGCTGTTTCGACGAAAAAGAGGTGATGCCTAAACTTACAGGCAGGCCAAAAGGTTTCAATGAAGCAGATAGGTTAAGTGCATCCACTGATGGTTCTTTATTCTCACTCGTAGTAGAAGGGCTGTTCATAGACTCAGCCCGATTCCTAATCTTCGTTAAAAGTTTGTCTACAGTAGAGGCCGCTTGAGTGCGCACAGTGACATCTTTATCTAACAAAGAAGGACAAACTGCTCCCATCAATTTAGAACAACATTCCTCAGGAGAGAAATAGTCCACAGATGCGCCAAGAGCTAATAAAGCCGCAAGTCGTGAAGGAACGTGTGGGTCTTTGAGAGCCCTTGTATAAGCAGCTACCAATACACCAGACCGAGTAGAGGGCGAAAATTTTTCAGAAATCCTTCCCAGTAGAATAGTAGTATTAGCACGTATTTCCGGAACAGCGTCATTCTGAGTTTTTGCGAGCAACCTTAACAAATCCCCGTTAACTTGTTTAGATGTCAATTTGTCCACAATGTGAAGAACTGACTTCAGTGATTGTTCTCTAATGACTGGCTCAGTGTCAGAAAATCCAGTAGCCAAATGCTGGAATATTTTGTTTGAAACAGTCTTGTTGTCCAATAATGCGATATAATCAGGTAGACTTTGAAGGAGCTGCAATCGAATGACCCGATCAGAAGATCCATAGAGGTTCACGATCACAGGCGTAATTGTCTTCTGATATTCAGCTTCTGGCATGTCTTTTCCAAATTCAATGATTGTTGTCAGAGACCGAACTCCTCCTTTTCCTAATTCCAAGCATTTAACCAACTCAGGCAAAAGTTTATAATGAACATATGCCGGAGGGAACTTTGACGCTGACGTGCTCACTTTATCGAGAAAGTGTCCAAATACATAGTCATCAACAATAGTCAGTCTATTCAATGAAGAGGAAATTTCTGACATATCTGTTTTCAGGGCTTCTGCTGCTTGGGAATTCTCAAGAAGTCTGGATAGTTTTGGTCTAGATCTTGGATTCTGGTTCAACAATGTCTTTTGCATATTCCAGATAACGGTTGACGGAATCTTACCACGACTTCCTGGGACAGACTTGCTGCTGCCAGTCAGTGAGATGTGTCCGTTATAAACTTCATATATTAGTAGACCGCTTTGCCAGGAGTCTACTGAGTTTGGCAGTCTCTTAACGATCTGCCACCCGTCTTTGACAATTTCTGGAGGGGCATACGAGCTGGAGCCTGGCAACAGCCCTCCGTATCTCAGTATAGTTTCATCACCATCGTCAACAGCATTTTGACTAACTGTGGATGTTAATTCCAGTCCTCCAACAACCCACTCGCCGCAGTCAGTTACAAAGATGGAACCAATGTTAAAATTGCCATGAACGTGTGAGGCTTGGTCTTCGATATTAGACAAAGTTTGCTATACTTGTTAGTATCAGGATTATGCTGCGTAGAAGTTGACCTACAAATACGGCATTAAGACCCCAGGTCTTGGTTTCATTACT
This sequence comes from Sugiyamaella sp. yHKS617, assembly GCA_030580325.1. Classification (NCBI taxonomy): domain Eukaryota; kingdom Fungi; phylum Ascomycota; class Dipodascomycetes; order Dipodascales; family Trichomonascaceae; genus Sugiyamaella; species Sugiyamaella sp. yHKS617. The sequence goes on along the minus strand of JAKTSR010000015.1, from coordinate 102,995 downwards.
CAGATGGTCTAAACCATGATACAGTGGGACTACATGCTCGGTTGCAATGATTATAGACGAATCGCTCTGTTCAAAATAGTTAGTAAAGGAATCTGGGGAAAAGTGCTAGTAAAAACTAACCTCATATGAATCAATTATTTTTAGAATTCCAGGAATACGGAGTTTTTTCAGCTTCTGCAGCATATTGCGAGCCAACGGCATGCGTCCTTTGGATGACAATGCTTTTTGATCAAAAATAAACAATGTACATTTGGAAGAGTCGCTCTGTATAAAAGTTAGCTTAGAGATCAAAGGGGGTAATACCAACGTAACTGACCTTGACCACACCGTGGTGAATCGCCCATATAGACGGAAATTGATTGTCGAGAGCAGTGTTATTGATTTGCTCCCCAACTGTAAATGGGATATTTAACCCCGTCAAGGACCCAATAGTCCTTGTTAGAAAGTCCATTGAAGTTTACTAATCCGCCGCCTTGTCTTATTGCTTTGTGAGTGTTTGAAATATACACGTACTGAGATAACGAACCGCTTTTCGTCACGAACTTGGCTTGATCTTAGGCTATCGCGTAATCTCCCATTATATGGTTGTATCGGGGATTATGTACCCCTGAAATATCCCGTTCAGGACGAATTCTCAGCAGCGGTCTTGTCGACGAGGTGTCGACAAATGTATTACCAGGACACTCTCTTGCTCTCATCAACTGCCGAGGCAGAACCTATACCTCTAATATGCATTAGTCGAGTCCGTTTGGCACGATGGTCCGAGCATAAGATACACAATGATGTTCTACAGATACATGGGTTCACAGGATCAATAACGCTGTGCTTGACGTATATGATTCGGGAACTATAAATTCACTTTTTTTTATCGTCAGACTGCTTCCGCAATCCAAATGGTCCTCTTACAGCCGTGAATCTACGCATCGTCGAGCCAGCAACAAGGGGTTTGTTGGATGATACCCCATTCAGATAGCTACGGTCAGTCGAAATCCGAGTGATTCCCGATTTGTAGTTGTTAGGTTTGGTGCTTATAGGCGAAGCATCTGCTGAAAACACAGGGCTGGTTATGTGAATAGTATCGCTACCATGAGGTTTGAAAGTCCTACCAGACGAGGTTTGATCCCTTGCAGCTTGAAGTCTCTTCTGAACAGCGCGGAATTTATCCAGCAGTTCCAGCCATTTGATATCGTCTCTATAATTGTGCTTGAGAGAAGCTTTACTTGGAATAGTGCTATTGTTTGAAGTGGAAATATTCGAAAGTGACCTAGGCTGAGGTAGATGTACATAGCCAATAGCGGAGACACTGTTGAGACGGTTTTTTAGTGTATTAAATGCAGAAGATTGAGGGAGAATCATGAGAATACCATATAACACTTTGTAGAGAAACGGATACTTTTCAGGTTCAAGCAGCTGTAATCTCAGCTGTGTGAATATCGGGCTTTCTAACAGTTGTACCAACTTATCCATTTGAACCAGCAGGGCGACGGACACATCAAATTCCACGATGATCTGTAACACTTGAAATGCATGTTCGTAAGCCTGTGCAAGAAGGCATAAGGAGAGTGCAGCCGCTGCATTGTGACACCACGACTTGAAAAGTACCACGAAGAAGCTCGCCCCGTCTCGTGTGTCCAGGCTGCGTAGTCTCGTTCGCAGTTCCCCAAGTTCTGGAGCCGTGATGAGGTTGTTGTTGAGATTCAGAACCATCAGACTAGCAAACTCAACGTCGTCGTCACGCTCTAAAATATCAGCCATAGTACGGTATATTCGCTCAGGATTTAGGCTAATACATAATTGTCGAATAATCAGCTTTCCTCTTGACTCAAGTAGCCGTCTATCTGTGCTGAACAGATTGAGTAGGTTCACCATGAAGACAGCGAAGTACTCTTCATTGGAATTGTACGAGATTTGGGCCAAAAGTTGTAAGTCTTTGGTGATTACTTGTTCAGATGGATCAGACAAGGTCTTTAGTAAGGCAGGGAAAGTAGCATCATTAATTGCCAAAATACGCCGGGGAACCTTACGATGAAGCATTATCAACCAGTCTAAAGCTGCTACTCTTGTTTCTTCTTTCTCGTTAAGGAAGTGTAGAGTTAGAGAGTTAACCGTGGCAGCATAGTCTAGCTTACTTGAAGACATATCTGAATCTGCTGTATCACTGTCAAGATCATCGGGATTGCTATCAGGTAGGTCGACGATAAGTTGAAGCATTTTATCATTAACTCTTTCCGCTGCTTGACGAAGAGCGTGTCCATCACAAGCCATAGTAGGTAGAAGAACGGAGAGAAATCTGGGGCCGTATGCTAACATGCTCGAGGGGGAAACATCCAGAAGGGTCTCAATCCAGGACAACACCATTATCTGAATATTCTCCTCTGAAGAATCGAGATGCGAGATAAGGATCTCAATAATCTTATCATAATTTATGACAACATCCTGGCCAGGGATATATAGACCTTCATCTGTTTCCGAGTCTTCGTGGTCATCATGATCAGGGGTATACTCATCGACAGCATTGTTGGGCGAATAATGTTGAGGGGTCTGAACCAGAGAAAGAGATTCACTCTCAGGTTGAGCCAACTCTGAGGTAGAATCTACCCGAGGGAGCTCCTCTTGAATGGGCTGACCAGAAGCGAGCTGTGGCAGTTGAATTGCAGTTGACGCCGACAAAGAATTCTGTGGCACAACGGCATTCTGACCAACTGAAGTTGGCTGGACACTGGTTATATGGCCCTGGGGCTCATATATCAGCTCGTTTTTATCATCTAAATCTAGTGCTCTCACACCACCTACGATTTCATTCTCAGGCAAGTTCGTATCGGTACTGCCATTGCTGCCCCTTCGCCCATCCTCAATCTCCCTAAGTTTCTTTTTGTTCTCCCGTTCCAAAGCCACTGCCTTCTTTATGTTCGTAATTCTCTTGATTTCTTGCAGGAACCCGCTCAGAGTACTCATAGTAGCTACTCGGACATCCTCACTTGGATCACTGAGAAAGGAAATCAACCCGCCTAGAAAGGATGGCAAAAAGCTGATCAATTCAAGGTCCGGGATGGAATCTAACAAAGTGATCCATGATACAAGAAACATCCTAGCAAATGGATTGATCACATATACCCGCTCCATCAACACTGGAATGAATTTCGCTAATGAAAATGTAGTCTCATTCTGAACAGGGTCCTGCAATAAAGTAGGTTTGGTTGGGTCTTCATTTTCGATTTGTAACGAGGATAATGGCATCGATGGCGAAGTTTTAGGTATAACTGAGACGTAAGTAGCGGCCTTTTCAGCCACAATATCTTTGATAAGCCTATCTAATAAATCAGCACCGTTTTTCACCGCTGGGTCGGAATCTCCTGCTAATCTACACAGGGCATCAAAAATCTCATTAAAATAGAGTAATATCTCACCCTTCGACACCTTTGCAATGTTATACATGCTCTCACAAGCATAGTAGCGCACCCTTGCATCTTGGTCACCAAAGCAAGCCAAGACTGGATGAATAATATCTTCAAGATACAGTGCCACCTCGTTCTGACCAAGAGCAATGGCGGCAGCCGCAAGGCCTATCAAACCGCCATTTCTACTATTAGGACTGTGCACAGCATAAGCGAAATTCCTGCACAGTTCGTCAATAATTGCTCTTATCTTATCTCTATCTCCATCTTGGATGCACTGCCTAATAAACTGTTCCAATTCCAAGGCCGCCACCTTTCGTTTATCGTATAGGCGGTCACTTAGTCCTTTCTGGAGCTCCTTATCTAAACAAATGTCGTTAGAACACTGACTCACCAATGCTACTGGAATTATAGGAAACAATTTCTCGTCATTAGAACATACCCATTATGTTTCGCCAGACAGGATTGAAACTGAACCAATTACTTTTGCCTTTAGTGAAAGTTCGCTGGCTAAATGTGCTGTTGGTCTACCTATATAAATGTACATCGATATGAATTCAACGTCCTGCAGATCGCGGCATTTTTGTCACGTGCATGTCAAGGTTGACTGAATCAAGTAGTTCAAGAATTCGACTAAGATATTTATTTCAGTGGCCTAGGCATGCTCCAGAGGCTATCCGAAGTGCTACAGTGTCTTGGAATAACTTGGGAATACTGCCAGGAGGTCAACGCTGCCTCACGATGATCTTGGCAAAGCACACTTGCTTAGAAGATGAGCTGTTAACTTCCTACTTTCCGATTTATTTGTGTCTATACATGTATGTAGATCACAGGACAAGCTAAATAACTAGAATACCACTCATATATATATAACTAGACCGTGTCTATCATCTCTAGCTTATCTCTATCTCTATCTATATAATACCTTCTGACCCTAACATCATGCATCCTACAGCGCTCAGCGCGATATCATTTGCAAGCGAGGCGCTACTGCTTCAGCCTAAATGGCGATAATATTCTTCCCTACCCTGCCTTCTAACACGTCCCTCCTTTTCGTGTTGGCAGTGCGCAGCAGCAGTTTAACCTAGTTTTTGCCGTCTTATCCTTGCTTGATCACTTTCTATCAGTTTCACCCTACGACTCATAGTCAATTGTTTGATCTGTTCGGTATATAAATCATTGATCCAGAAGTCGATTAGAGCTGTACTATTTATAACACCGACTGTATTCATCATGAGTGGCTTCGATTTCAACAAGTCCTTCCAATCGCTCCAGGGCAGTGTGTCTGGCATCAGTCAATCGTTCACCCCATTTGCTAAACGTACCACTCGTCTTATTCAGGAGAGACTTGGCAATGCTGAAGACAAGACCGAATTACCTGAGGAATATCTTGAACTTGAGCGTCGTATCGATGCATTGAAGCTGGTTCACCAGAAGTTGCTATCAGTCACTGCCCAATATGAGAATGAGGGTTACGACTATCCCCCCAATCTCCGTGAATCCTTTGTTGATTTATCTCGTACTATCTCTGAGAAAGTGACTACTCTGTCTCATGCTCAATCGGCCCAGGAAGCCCAAACTATTCTCACTAGCCCTGGTTCTCAGAAGGAGCCCAAGACTCTTAACCACGCCCTTGGTCGAGCTGCCTTAGCTGGCTCAGAGAGTCTTTCTTCGTCTTCTGATTCACAACCCCTGGCTAGTGCCCTTCAAAAGTATGCTGTTGCTGAAGAGAAGATTGGCGAGGCCCGTTTGAGCCAGGATCAATTGATCGTCACTAGATTCAATGCTGCCTTCACCACCACCCTCAACACTTCAATTCAGTTTGCCACCAAGGCCAGAAAGAATGTTCAGAATGCTCGTTTGACTTTGGATGCTGCAAAGGCAAGTGCCAAAGTCGCCAAGCCCGAAAAGCAGGCTGCTGCTCAAATTGAAGTTGAACATGCTGAGGACGAGTTTGTTGCCGCAACAGAAGAAGCTGTCAGTGTTATGAAGAACGTACTCGACACTCCTGAGCCACTCAGAAACCTGTTGGAGTTGATCACTGCTCAACTGGCTTTCCACAAAGCTGCGTCTGAGATTCTTGGCGATCTTCTTCCCGAGATTGAATCTTTACAGACCGAGCAGGAGTCTACCTACCGCAAGAGTCGTGAGACCTCTTAGAAGAGGAGCCGCCGAACCAATTACCTTAGCTTATTCATCTCTCTTGTCTCGTAATTATTATTTTATTCTACTTTGTTAAAGCCTGTGTTCACTGTCTTAAGCGATATGGGCAGGGCCCATTTATCTCAGCTAGACAATTAAGTAAGTATTTGCCTTATGGCTATGACTAATCTGCCGGCTGGATCAATAACCGCCGTCGGGACTATGCTTCGCTGACCGTAGTCAGAGCGCTTCCAGCTTTTCTTTCTGGCCGTTGAACGTAAGAAGGGAAAACAGATTCGGGTAGTGTCAAGTATCATAATGCAATAGTTAATGACTATGTTGAAAATCGACTAATCATTATTATCAGATGTGGAGTGTGGTACGGGTATCAGGTCCGATCTTCTTTAAACCGAGAGGAGTTAGAGTGAACGCTGGCTCTGACATACATGCGTATTCATGAGCACAGACATGTCTATGTATGGGAACGTCTAGACCATCAACATTCCCGACATCGTTAGAGGAGTTGGTCTCTTCTCTTATAAATACATGATTTTATTATTATTGTGACTGCATGGAGAAGGTAGCTCAGTTTGGATAACTAACCTGTTAGTTAGCTGTATCTCCCGTCAGAGCTTGATGAATCGTAGGTTTCGATGGATCGATTATTGAATTACAACAAATCAACAGGTTCCGAGGAGCGACGAGAGATAAGATGTTTATAATATATCTGTTCGACGAAAACAAAAACGTTCATAATAGCATGAAGAAAAAACTACTTTGTATTATAAATTCCTCTCGAAGCTATTAAGTATTCGATCCGGAGGGATTAGCATTGTACGCGACTGATCGTCCAGAGAATTGCCGAAAGTACACGTGCTTATATACGTACTGCAAGGGCCCGATCGATTGCATGCATTTCAGATGCAGATTGATCCGACGAAATACTCCGGGCTAATTCATAACCAAATCCAACAAGTCTCCCCGGCAAATCTACAAGGAACCCCCAGTCATGAATTCATTAAAAAGTTCCTAATAAAGTATAGAGATGGGCCGCGGACTAGAAAAGTAGCAGTCTTGTCCGGGAGATAATTGTTTTGTTGATATTGGCTAGATTACAGGGAAGATCTCTATTTGCAATTAGAAATGATCATCGGCATTGTTAGAGCACTCGGCCATAGTCTTCGGTATTGTTTTGATATTTCCATGATGACCTCATTTGGGATATCACGCCTATATAATAATCGGGCTCTTCTCTCTTTTTTTCGGTTCTCATCGTACAATCACCTATACTCAAAATGCATATCAACAAAATCTCTCTTGCTGTCGCTTCTCTTGTCATCGCCAAAGCAGCACCGGTCCCATTTGAGGCTCGTGATGTGCCACCCAGTCTTCTTCAGGAAACCTCCATCGAAGCAGAGAATCTGATCGGAGGTCTTATTAGTGAGCCTGCTCCTTTGAAAGTGCGTGACGTGCCACCAAGCCTTCTACAGGAAACCTCCATCGAAGTAGAGAATCTGCTTGGAGGTCTTATTAGTGAACCTGCTCCGTTGAAAGTTCGTGACGTGCCACCAAGCCTTCTTCAGGAAACCTCCATCGAATTAGAGAATCTGATTGGGGGCGTTATCAGTGAGCCTGCTCCCTTGAAAGTGCGTGACGTGCCACCAAGCCTTCTACAGGAAACCTCCATCGAAGTAGAGAATCTGATCGGAGGTCTTATTAGTGAGCCTGCTCCTTTGAAAGTGCGTGACGTGCCACCAAGCCTTCTACAGGAAACCTCCATCGAATTAGAGAATCTGATTGGGGGCGTTATCAGTGAGCCTGCTCCCTTGAAAGTTCGTGACGTGCCACCAAGCCTTCTTCAGGAAACCTCCATCGAATTAGAGAATCTGATTGGGGGCGTTATTAGTGAGCCTGCTCCCTTGAAAGTTCGTGATGTGACACCAAACCTTCTTTAAGTTTCATGCGATAACTGAGATGCTGTAATAACATTCCTCGGTCCATCTGAAGCTCGAAAGCCCGTCAGACCTAAGATACGAAAGATGAGGAAGATGTTCATCAAAGTTCTCTTGATTCGCCTTGTTCCGAATTATCGCTCCAGGCCTTTGTTAATCACATATTGATGTGACCCATAGGTCGATAACGTTACTACCACCTAACGGTCACATGTGATTCATATAATATTTCGTCAGCAAAGTTAATATATTATCATTTTTTATTTACAAATTCAATCCAGTCGTTGAACGAGTGAGGAGTTTAATCGTCACTAACAGAAGCCACTTTCCATTCTGCAGACACATCCCATCTGCTGCCCGGGGCACTTTTGCTAACATATTTGACAAATCGCAATAATCCTTTATCACGGACAATCAGATGAAAAACATTCCAGGATGGCTGATTGGTAAACAGAACCGAGTCGTCGTCTTTGTCTTTGTTACCTCCTTTATACACAGCTGGATCTTCGTCCTCTTCCTCATCTACAGCCATACAAAGATCATAACCGCCTAGCTCTCCATCGCCCCAGCCTTCGGAAGGAGTTAACGAAAGTGTGGCCTCCAGAATCTCCTCGTCTGTATCATGAGAAGTTGCCAGAGTAAAATCAAATCCTGGTCTAAATCGTCTTGCGATACATTGTCCAGCAGTAGGAGTAAATGTCGAAATGAGCTTCAGCCATTTGCGGAAAGATGGATGACCGAACATATCTTGTAATTCAAGAAGAGAGCTGACCGATTCTGCTTGTCTTTCACTGCTCTTCTCCAAGTAGAGATATCGCTGTTTATGTGGAGGTCGGGCAAGTTTCCAGGGTGCTTTAACTTCAGACGACTGCTTAGGCATATCCGGCGACAGATCTTCTTCATCGATTTGACGTTTGAGATTTTGAGCCAACTCTGGGTTTAAAAACCCTTCGATGGAGATCATTGAGTTATCTCCAAATATCTCATTAAATTTGGTTATTGAGTCCTCTGTCAAATATTCAGGATTAAGATACTTTGATAGATAGTCCACGTCTTCCTTTGTTAAGTCATACGTGGATTCGTCATTATACTCTTCAAAATGATTTTTGGGAAAGTCGTGGTCTAAGAGTTCTGCGCTCTGTAATTGCCTAAGTGAGCTCTTGGCCTCAGTTTCTTCTTGCTCGCCTTCAACAAAGCCTTCTTCACCCTTCTGAGGAATATGAAACCAACCCGAAATCGAAAGTCGTTGTTTGTCAAAGGAAACTTCTTCAACATCATGGAAGCTCAAACCTGGCTGGACTGTAAAAAAAGACAGTTGATTCCATGCCGGTGGTAATGTTACAGTCCAGTCAGCCTCTGGAATATTGGGCACCACGGTGGGGTATAAACGAAGAGCACCACCCCACTTTGCCTTCCATGGTTTATCCGGATCTGTCAGATAGAGGATGTAAGAGATTCTCCGAGAACCAATAACATCATCATGATTCAACAAATGGCATCCTTTATCATAGAGATTAATACTCATATCCTGTTTAATTCCGGAAAGAGGTCCAGATTGGGCGACATGACTAAGATAATCTCTGAATTCTTTTGAATATAGGGCCTCACGTAGTTTAGCCAAAGAGGTTAGCTTTGAAAGTTCGTCTTCATCAAGACCTGATAAATTTGCCAGGTCACCTGTTTGATTAACTTTATAAATATCAGTCTCTTTCCTTGTGAAATGAAGTTCGTTCAAAATTTCCTTCCGTACATTCCGTAGCAATTCGTCTTCTACCAAAGGTCTAATGATACCGTGTTTATATGGACCAGACGTTTCAATGGACTTCTTCAACGACTCTCGCGCATCGGAATCAGTTAGCAGGCCAGCAGAAAACGAATTGACAACTTCCGTTGCTACAGCACCATCAACCTTGACCTTTTTAATAGATTTTCCAGCTGCTGTTCCGGGAGATCCATCCAGGGACCTCTTACTATCTGTGGTCATTCTTAATCCGAAACTCAGCTAGACTATACCTGGCTGGTTCTCAAAATTATTTTTCAATGACATGAAGTGGGATGACGAGATGACGATAAGCGTAACCAGCCGTGCAGCAGAGCCTTTGGGCCAGACACCCTGATGGGCATATGTCTTGCGGTCAGGCTCTGAGGTTGAGCCCCCGCCGGCAGGCATACACCCGATACTCCCTTAATTTACAGTAAACTCGCAAAGCCCGCCCCAATGGGCCCAATGGGCCCAAAGAGCCGCAATGGCCTGCAATGCGTACATGCACGATAAGGGTGGACCCTAGATAAGAGAATAATTGTGCAGGTAGGCTGTAAAGTGACATTTTACAAAGTGTTACGAGGTATTAAATAAATAGCATAGACAGGCCTAGTCAATCGCAACGAGCACACTCGTACAATTCGATTAAGCTCCAGAACTGCCATACAGCGCAGCCCAATCTTCAAATGCCTTGAGTCCTTCTTTGGAAACACTTGGCCGGATCGTATTGAGACTCGACACAAAATCTTCAATGCCCATTGGCCTGATCTGGTCGCGGGGAGTCGTCAAGAGCGCTTCACCAAGCGACCGCAGCGGTCCCATGGCCGCATCTTTGGCGAGCGCAGTCATATCAGAACCGCTGAAGCCATCAGTGAGGTCAACCAGTTTCTGAAAATCGGCTTCAGCAAGAGCATGCTTCTGATTACCCAATAATTTCTGAAGATGAGCGGCGCGGGTTTCACGTTCTGGCAATGGGATATACTGACGACGAACAAATCGTCTTCGCGCCGCCTCATCTATACCCCATGGAAGGTTGGTAGCTGCCAGCACAAGCACTCTCTCCAAATCGTCACCATTATCTCTTCCAGCAGCTGCATGCTGTAAGTCGCTCCATTGTACCAAAAATTCATTCTTAATTCGCCTCGAGGCCTCATGTTCACCGTTTTCACTACGAGTTGCAAGCAGCGAGTCTATTTCATCGACAAAAATGATAGACGGGGCAAAGGCTCTGGCCATTTGGAATAGTGCTCGTACTAGTTTTTCTGACTCACCCAGAAACTTTGATGTCAAAGATGAAGCCGAGATAGAGAAGAAAGTAGAATTGGATTCCGTTGCAACTGCCCTTGCCAGCATTGTCTTGCCGGTTCCGGGGGGTCCAAAAAGTAGCATACCCCGAGCCGGCTCACGCAGTCCCGAAAACAGATCCGGGCGTAGAAAGGGGTAAACCACGGCTTCTTTGAGAGAGGTTTTCGCTTGTTCGAGACCAGCGATATCTTCCCAGTGGACTTCATCCCCCTTGAGAACAATCTCGTTCAGAATCTGATTCGCGGCGTTCTGGTCAATGCCACGAATACCCTTAACTTTTTCCTGGGCCATTTTCTCCCATTCAGATTCTGCACTTGATTCAGCTTCGACAGCGTTAGGGCTGCTGCTACTGCTGGTACCTGATGTTTTGGCTTTCGGAATAGCCTTTGGCTTAGGCCCAACCTTCGGCTTTGCACCAGTTCTAGCTTGAACTGGGGCAGCCGTTGTCTTCGACGTTGATGCAAGAGCATTAGACGCAACAGAGCGCTTCAGAGCGGCTTGTTGTGCAGAGAGCTTATTGGGAACGGTCGAGTGTGCCGTATTCGAACCTGAGGAAGGTGCCGGTGAGGCCCTGTTCGGCTGTTTCAATGTCGGCGATTGGCGACGGACAATTGTGCTTGGAACAGGGAATTTATGTGCGGTGGGAGAAACTAGTGGAGGGGTGTAAGTCTTCCGTACTGGCTGCTGGTGAAGAGAAGGTTGAGATTTAGCACGACTAGGTTGTATGACATCCTCAGAAAGATCTATTAATGGCTCATCGAGAAAAGAAGGCTGTAATCGGGGTAGCGTTGGTGAACTAGTGGCCGGTCTCGCATTTACAGGCTTGGCTACAGTAGCAGCGCCAGTATAACCTTTCCCATTGCCATTGGCACTAGAATTGGGCCTCGAATCAGAACTCCATGCTAAAGTAGCGGCTGTGGATGCTGAGGAAGCACCATTTCTCTGACCATAGACAATTCTACCAGATTTGCCAGATGTTCGAAGCGTCTTCATCATCGACTTTGGTGCAGCTTTCACACCCACCGGTGGGATGTCGGTCGAAGATTTCGATCGTAATGTAGGAGTTTGCGAGGCAGGTACTAAAGTCGCGGAAGACGATGCATGTGTTCGATGAGGAGGCGGTTGCGGAGGATGCGACGATGCTGAGTGTGGAACAGAGTTGTGGTAATTTGAAGACATTGAAGATGGCGAGGTAGTATATGAAGGGGGCGTGGAAGAGCCTGAATAGCTACGACTGTGGGCATTCATAGCTTTGATCTGAGAAGACAGGGACTGAGGTTGGTGCTGAAGTATAGGATCGCTTTTCGAGGGCAGATTCTTCCGCGGTACCGTCAACACAGACGTGCTAGAAAGTGCGCCGATTTCAGATGCAGATTTCTTATGATTCGAAGTTGAACCAGATGCTTCGTTCAATGTAGAGCTCGAAGTCGAGTATGAGTTCATATAAGGGTTGGTAGAAGGATACCGTCTAGATTCGAGAAAAGATATGCGATCGTGACACTGTCTCTCTATATCGAGAATCGATGACATAAGACCTTGATGGGAAGCCGATTTAGGTGTCTTGCCATCAAATTTGCTCATGTTCAGAGAAATAGAGCTGAGAGTTGAATTCCACGATTCAAGTGCTGCTTCACGGTCGTTCTGCGTTTCCAGAATTATTGCCTGCAACGAAGCCTGATAGGCATCCTCATACGTTTTCTGCAGCGCAGCCTGGGTTTTATCTTTACGGATGAGGTTCATTAGTCGGCGAGCGTGACAGGGAAGACAGGGGCGGGGAAGAGGAAGGCGTCTTGGAAAGGACGAGACCAAGACTCAGAGTTATAGTAGCCACAAAAATCTGAGATGTACACAAGCTTCGAGGATAGTTGAAAGCTGAAAAGATGATGCCAGGGATACCAGCAAACGATCAGGCGCTAAGTGATATGTACAGTGACTGAGTGAACTGCAGCAGAACGGTTTATACAGACGTATTGAGAAGTAAATCAAATCAAATCAAATCAATAGCCAATGTCTAATGCCACAGCGAGAACCAAAAGATTGCAGGAACAAAAACTAGGCCTGAAAGTAGGCTTATGGAGCTAATAAGGAGAGTAGAGGCAAAAATACCAAAACACTGAATGAACACTATACTACACAGCAAATCGAACCAAATATCGCTCCACCGCACTAAGGACGGGATCACGTACAGGGACAGTAAACAGACCAAACAGGCTCAACAGAACTATACAGTGACAACCAGAAACCAGAAAAGTTCTACCCTCTCTCTCTCTGTTCAAAGTATAATCACAAGGACAAGATTGTTGTTGTCAACCCGATTAAGGTTTGAGATGTTTACGATACGGCTCAGCTCCAAGCAAGGCCTGTAGTTGGTTGCTTGTCGTTTTTCTACCAGCACTGGTACTAGGACACAAATCTCAGGTCCGTACTATTATCGTATTATTCTATTGCTCCCGAAAGAAATCTGTGCAAAAAAGCGACTCGGGGACTGAGGTCGTCCGGGGGTAAAGTGAATGTCCGTTGCGAGATGCAATAATTGCAGTGGCAGTACAAGTATATAAACATGAGCAGACTGCGGTCAAAGATTGTCTCTCTGTCGAGGCGTTATCGCTCTTACCGGGGTGCTGCCAGAGCGGTGGTAGGGTGCGTAAGGGACAAAGCAGGCTGTCGCACCACTTCATGCAGGGGTGGCTGCACTGGTGTTATCCGCTCCAGGCCGGCTCTCCCAGCGACACCCTGGGTCCTTCTACCCGCGATGTTGGCCATACCCCGTTCCTCTCGGACCGCTACTGAGCCGGGGCGTGCTGGAGAGGATGCGCCTCCGGCGGCCGGGGCTGCGACCCCGTTGTGCTCCGTTTCGCGGAGCGCTAGTCCCGGGACGGAGGGCAAAGGGACGGACCATAGCTCCTCCCAGCTCCTCCCAGGGAGCGAAAGGAGTCACGGGATCTAGTGCTAAAAGGCCAGGACTAGAGAGGGAAGTCAGGCGGAGGGCGTGGGAGTTTATCCCCGGATACTCACGTGATTCCAGCCAGTGTTACCCGGCATAAAAGATTTATCTGGAGAGAACCGGCTGATGTAGAGGGATCAACTGAGCCCAGTCAGGTTCACCGCTACACAATCCACTAATTGCAACTAAGACAGTCGAAAGCTAAGCGACTTCGACGATGTTGAGATTGGCTGTGCGCAGTATGGCCCTGGCCAACCGTGCCGGTGCCGCCAGACTTAGTGCCAGCTCGGGCGCTGGCAATGCATCTGCCATGAAGCTGGCAACAGTAGCATCCGGCCAGGCTGCTTTGAGATTCTACTCAAGCGAGGGCAAGAAAAAGGTTGAGCCTGTGTCTTCGTTGCTCACTGAGGATATTCTGGAAAAAGCGGGAATTGACACCGATTCGTTGAAAAAGGAAGCGAGAAAGGCTGGATCACCTGCTAACTCCGAGGAGGCTACTGACGCAGGCTCCACAGGAGAGACCAGCACGGGCACCGGCCCTGCAGAGACCGATTCGAACGCAGCTGATTCTGGTGCTACTGCCGAACAGAAAGAAAGATGGAAGGGCACTGCCAAGAAATCAAGCGATAAATCGTCCACCGACCTACGAAGAGAGAAGAGAAGCAACCTGTTCTACGCCGCCCTTCTGGGTATCGCCATTGGCGGTGGTGCCTATCTCGCCAGAGACTGGGAGGAAAATGAGCAAAAGTCACATCCCAGCGTTAGTGGTGGGTACTCGCCTAGTGCCAGTTTCAACCGAGCAAAGGCCCGCCTGGGCGACATCTTCAATTATTTCAACGAACCCATCTTTGAGAAGCTACTACCGGATCCGTTGCCAGAACCTTACGGAAGACCTCTTACGCTAGTCCTTTCTTTGGACGACTTGCTGGTTCACTCTGAGTGGACTCGTGAACACGGCTGGAGAACCGCCAAGCGCCCAGGCGTGGACTATTTCCTGGGATACCTTGCTCAATACTATGAAATCGTCATTTTCTCGTCCAAATACCAGGTCTACTCTGAGAAGGTCGTAGCCGCTCTTGACCCTTATAGGTCATCTGTTTCATATGCCCTGTTCCGCGAAGCTACTCGTTACAGAGATGGTAAGGTCATCAAGGATCTCAACAATCTAAACCGTGATCTAGGCAAAGTCATTATTGTTGACACAGACCCAAGCAGCTATTCCATGCAGCCCGAAAATGCTGTTCCCGTTAAGCCATGGAATGGCCAGCCCGACGACGGTCTTATCAAGCTCATTCCATTTCTGGAATGGATTGCTACCCAGCCGATCAAGGACATCAGACCTATTCTGAAGTCGTTTGAAAACACCGACATGGCTGAAGAATATGCTCGCAGAGAAGCCATTGCGCGTAAGAAGTTCGAAGAAGAGTTCTACAAGCAGAATCAAACTGCCAACTGGGCGTCCTCGTTCCTGGGCATCAAGCCCCCTACACCCCCTAAGCCCATGATGCCCCAAGACTACATTCGGCAAGAGGGCCAAAAGGGTTACGAAGCATTCCAGCAGTACCTCAAGGAGAACGGTGAAAAGATGCTCGCTGAGGAAAAGCAGCGTGAAAAGGAGATTCTCAACGAGCAAAAGTTCACGCTCAACAAGTTTGTGACTGAAGGCCTGCCTAATCCCGAGGAGATCGCCGCTATCCAAAAGCAAAAGGAACTCGAGGCCCAGCAGGCTGAAATGGCCGTCGCCAAGGCCCATTCCGACAAATAAATCAGCACCCCTGTATATAGATCTATGATTATGTTGTGTACTATACCCGCCTCCGAAGCTCGCTAGTTGGCCTCTGGCAGCTAGGGTCCATTGCCCCAGACCCCCCTATGCTGGCTGTGCTCGCTCTACTACTGCCTGGCAGCCCTCGTTGAGCGCAGCAAGAGCTATGGGTCATACAGGTACGGCTGACGGAACCGATTTTAACCATATCCCAGTGACAATTCCTCACTTCCGCGATATCTGTTCCAAACATGAGCAAATCATTTGATATAATAGCTGTGCGAGACGGCAAAGATCTTGAGGACACATTTGCGCTGTTTTTGAAGTACATAGAGTATGCTGGCTCTCTTGGCATAAATTTGGCTTTCCAGGATATTTCCAAGGAATTGGAGTCCATGCCGGGCAAATATAGCCCGCCTACTGGAGAGCTCCTACTGGCTCGGGACTCGAGCAATGGACAGCCTCTTGCATGTGTTGGTCTGAGGCCATTAGGTGGTCCATACTGTGAATTGAAACGACTCTATGTCTGCGAAGAGGCCCGCGGCCTTGGGCTGGGGACAGCCATGGTCCAAAAAGTCCTGGAGATCAGCCAGAGTTTGGGATACAAAGAAATCAGACTTGATACTGTTCCAACTATGAATGATGCCGTTCAACTTTACAAGAAGTGTGGGTTCCAGGAGATTCCTGCTTACTATGACACGCCGCTGGAAAACACTGTTTTCCTGGGACATCAGCTATAGACGTTTTCCCACCCATCTGCATTTGCATCTGCATCGGCTCACAGCTCAGCAGCTCATCAGGCACAGCTCATGACTGGCATTGCCATATGTAAGATCCCCAGTTGTGCTGAATAGAACTAAGTACTATATCACCTGTTTGCCAGTAGCTGGTTCTGTATCTGCGATGGATGCCTCAAGGCGCCAATCCCCCTGAAAAATAGCGCCGCGCATCAGCGTCTCCGTGCACTAATGCGCTGCAGGTATACACATACGTTGACGTAACGAACCAAGTGTTGAACTTTCTAGCCTCGCAATATCAGAGACCACGTTTGCGTACTGATCTAGTTCGCCAGCCAATTAATTGCCTCAAAAAGGGTTCCCGGTGATCAGTGGGACAGAAGGTTTGTGGACTCTTAGTACCCAGATCAGGTCAGATGTTTTCACCATCAAGGTGGCTGCTATTAGGACTGCTGATATTGTCAGCTCTGTTCGAAGTAGCGCTCTGTGGAGATTATTACAAAGTAAGTTGATTCACGGATAAAGTAGAGAAAACTAATATACTAACTGATTACTTTAGATTCTAGGAGTATCCAGATCGGCTTCCGAAAAAGAAATCAAAAAAGCATACCGAAAGTTAAGCAAGGAATATCACCCAGATAAAAACCCTGGCAACGAAGATGCGAAGAACAAGTTCGTGGAAATAGCTGGTGCCTACGAGGTGCTGTCCGATAAAGAACAGCGAGCGAAATATGATAAATATGGCGAGGCAGGACTAAGAGAAGGACATGGTGAGAATCCCATGAGAAATGCATTTGATATATTTTCCAACTTTTTTGGCGGACCGGGAGGAAGAGGCGGCATGGGCCGTGAGCATAGAGCACAAAGAGGTCCCAACGCCCAGACCTTCACTGAGTGCTCTTTAGTGGATGCTTACAAAGGGGGGATATTGGATTTGCAGTTGAACATGCAAGGAATATGTGATGAATGTGATGGTACTGGTTCAGCGGATGGGCAAGAGCACATCTGTTCAGCATGTCAAGGTCACGGAATAAGGGTTGTTCGTCACCAGCTGGCACCAGGCATGATTCAACAAATGCAAACCACATGTGATGTCTGCAGAGGTGAAGGAAAAGTTATCAGCCATCCTTGTCCTGTCTGCAAGGGAGCCCGGGTAATTAGAGAAGATAGAAATTACCACGTCGTTATAGAGCCAGGCGCCGCTAAGTTTTTCGATCATGTTATTCCCGGCGAATCGGACCAGAGCCCCGATTGGGAGGCTGGTGACCTGATCATCCATATAAAAGAGTCAAGAGAGAACAACATGGGCTATAGACGGCGTGGCAACGATTTGTTCCGCAAGGAGGTTCTCAGTCTTAGAGAAGCTACACACGGAGGTTGGAATCGCACGATAAAATTTCTCGACGACTCTGAAGTAAAGCTTTCCCGTAAAGCAGGCACCACTGTTGCCAACGGAGAATTTCAAATCGTGAAGGGGAAAGGCATGCCAGTGCTGCACGAGCCCAGCAAGCATGGTGATTTATATATAGAATACCTCGTTATCTTACCTGGGAAAGTGTCTTCTTCCATGGCATCTCATGACGACTTATAGAATAAACGACTATTGTATTTTGCTTTAATTTTGGCTTCCGCTCGCGGCTCGCGTTCTCCAGGGTTCTTAGCGCTATGCCCCTGAGCAACGATGTTGAATCAACGATAAAATTCAGTAACCGGCGGCCGTGTACAAATAAAATAAATATATTAGAACCAAGGATTACATTACGAACAAACAATTAAAAAAGTATAACATCAACTTAGACCTCGAGATTATGGGCCTCAGGAGCTGTGACATCACTCTGGCTGTTGGTGCGGGAGTGTTTTTCAGGGGTTGGGTTAACCAGAGTGCTGGCATTGACCCCGGGGATAACATTGTCTTCCTCTTCCCAAATAGCAAGTTCACCGATTTGAGACAAATCAGTTCCGGTAGCCTCTTCCTCAGCACCCATTCTCAAGTGCAATCCAGGAATCTTGTTCATAGCGAAGAGAATGATGGCAGAAACAGTAAAAGACCATCCAAGAGTGGCACAAGCACTCGCTAATTGGAAGCCCAATTGCTTATAGTGATGGTTAAGCCAACCGCCAGGAATTACAGTGGCTCCATCAAGGGCAGCAATGTAGTCAGCGGCAAAAAGGCCCGTGCAGACGCTGCCAATGAAACCACCAACACCATGAAGAGCAAAAATATCCAAACCATCGTCGATTCTTAGAAGATGCTTCAAATCACCAGCATAGTTGGCGCCAACAGCAGCCAAGACGCCAGTAGGCACAGCAAAGTAGATAGGAATGAAACCAGCAGCGGGAGTGATGCCTACAAGACCAGCAATGGCACCGGAGCAGAGGGCAACGGTAGACCACTTTCTACCCTTTCTGAAATAATCGAGGAACATCCAAGCAAGAGCACCGCAGGAAGCAGCAAGGTTTGTGTTGGCAGCAGCGTAGAATCCACGGATGGTGGCATTACCAGAAGAACCACCGTTAAAACCAAACCATCCGAACCACAGGAAAATGGTTCCGAGGACGATGTAGAAAACATTGTGAGGTTTGTAGACTGGAATACCAGTAGCAGCAGGGTCATTTCTCTTGCCACAGATAAGAGCGTAGGCTAAAGCACCGGCACCAGAAGTCATATGAACGGGACCACCACCAGCGAAATCCAGACCTCCCATAACAGCCACCCAGCCAGCAGGGTTCCAAGTCCAGCAAGCAATTGGGCAGTAGACAACAGTCATCCAGATGAACAAAAAGACCATCATAGGTCCCAGACGAGCTCTCTCATGAGCACCACCAACCATGAGCATACCAGTAATTGCAGCAAACATGCCTTGATAGAACATATACAGGATATCTGGAACGAGGGGAGCACCAATAGAAGGAGCAGCCAAAACATTCATCATGGCAAAGTTATCCAACTTCCCCAGGAACTTGTTAGCGTTGTGAGAAAAGGTCAGAGAGTAGCCCCAGAAGAACCATTGGAAAGTCACCAAAGCTGTAGCCATCATACCAGCCCAAATCAACGAAAGACCGTGCTTCTTTCTCGACAATCCGGAATATAGCAAGCCAACACCAGGAATCATAATCCACACCAAGGCACCGGCAGTCATAATCCAGACCATATTGGCCAGTTCAAACTGTTTATTGACATCAGTAGTCAGAGAATCACCACCTGTATCTCCCATGATGAATCTTTTTTTGTGAAATTATTATTCTTAATTTAGATTACAGAAGAATAACAACTACAGAGAGAAGAAAAAGAGAAAACAAATAAATAGACTTACGTCCACTGGCAACAGACTGCCTATTTATATTGTAACTGATCCACCCAGCATGAATCCCGATATCGGGGAACTGAGGAAATAAGAGGGGGCCCTCGAATGATAGTCTATTTACCCCATCCCGTTTAGGCCACAGCTCCCTAAAATACCCGTATTTGTCACTCATACAGTCAACGGTTCTTACAGATGAGCACCGTTTCGCTGCGTTGACTGGTCTATCTTGCCTAAGCGATAAGCAACTTGGAATGACTTTCCTAGTTTATCTAGGGGCGTCATTACAGATAGATAACGTCTTTAAGATGGGCCAATAATTATGCAGTCAGATGTCAATCGCTGGGTTGCCGCATTGCCATGCGAGTCGCGCTATTACCTATTGATTTAAGGGGCCGAAGTGCACACAACGACTGTGGACACAGTGGATACGGGAGGAGGATACGGAGCAAGGCACAGGCCAAGGCAGGCAGGACCAGATATACCATAGCCTGGGAAGTCCACGGATTGCCAAGGAAAGGAAGGGGTTTGTGTGGCATTATCAGCTGGCGTTCTTCAACTTGGCTCTTCCCCTCAGTCTTGGCACCAAACGAATCGTCGTCATCTGATGATTCCCAAGCTTTGTCATATGATAATTAATTCTCAATTGACTAGGGTCCTGTAAATGGCTCTCGTGTTCTCGCCGGTTATTGGTCATATTGTTCTTGGGCCTGATCTATCGGAACCAGAAGCAAACACGCTATAATTCACTTTAGGAAGTGATGGACCCGATAACATTCGCTTGATAACGATTTGCGACATGATTGGCTAGGCGCATGCAGTATGTACGGTAATGCGCTTGCAGACTACATGATGGGTCTACCATTCTGATTCTGGGCGTGAAATTAATAATGACTACAGCGGACTGAAGAAGAAGATTCTCAGGAGGTGGGCGGAAATACCCGCAGCACGCGGACGGGGACTCCGCCGAGCCTTTTGTCCCGGGTGTACATAGGCGAAAATATGTCAGGCCGATTGATTGAGGTATTATTTTATAGTGCAATTGACTTTGCTTCTCCGTCGCGTCGCTTGAAGGCGCCTGTGGAGCTGCTGCTATATGGGCAGGCTCGTTGATCTCCGGATTATGCTCGATGCTGGACTTGCTCTGGTATCGAAAACTCCAACTTGATTGGCAGGGCAGTCTCGGCTAGTTTGATCGCCGTTGTTTAATTCAGTAGCCTATTCGATATCCGGCCATAAGTGTTCGTATTGAATGGGATACTTGATCGGCAGACTCGTTACATGTCAAGTTCTAGTCTCCATAGGTATATTCGTATTGACCCCGCAAAAATTGCTCTAACCTTTGCTGTAGCTACAAGGGTAGAGCGATATCGGAGCACGCTAGGGGCCCTTGGCAGATCTCGCACGAGCTACAATTTCTGAGATCCTCAATACCGAGACTCGCCAGATTTGCTAGATTTGCCAGATCATAATGTAACCTACATAATAATAATTGCAAGAAATTCACACAAAAGTAGGGAGAACAATGAGTACAATATTATGCTCTAGTACTCGAAATGAGTACAGTCCTTCTCTTCGTCCCAGAGGAGGCATCAACGAGTTTGATTCGACTATTTGGACTCAACTCAGCCCCTGTAGATGTTGACTACATTCTGCCCAACTACAAACAGTATAAGCCCAGTCACTATCCATACATGGCTATCAAATATTGCATCGACAGCATTGTACGAGGTCATATTATCCGTCTAAACGAATCTGATCTAAAGAAGCTCGACTCATATAGCGACGAGGGGCGAACCACTTATAGAATTACCACCAATGTATTCCGCGATTTTCACAGGAGAAATGTCGAGGTATACGTGTGGAATGGCAACTCTCGCGTCGGCGAATGGCAAGACTAGAGGCTAAGTCCATGCCCCGCAGACTCGTTTGCTCGCAAGTACAATCAATTTTCAATACTCTCACTACACTAATAGGAGGGCTTATGTAGTAAAGAACAGTAAGACCAACATGACAATCAAGTAAAACGCTTCTGTTTTCATTTCTGCAGTTTGCCAGTTTGAACAGTCTCTCATACTCACTTATAAATCCGAGCTTGTAGAAGCTTTGCAATATTTTTCCCTGATAACGCATTCGTTTCCATCGTACTGATAAACGGATCCATGCTGCTGGTATAGAACAGATTCGGCGCTAGCTCAATGTTAGCCAGCTCTTTCACTGGCTGCATTTTTGGATAACTGTACCAAGTTTTCCTCCAAACCTTCAGCAGCGATTGCGGAGTTCCGACCCAGCCGAATATCTCCACAAGCTGGTCATCTGATAGCTTTTCGTATGAGAATAGTTTATAGACGTAATTGCCCTTTTTTGTTACGCCCTCCTGAGCCAGAGACAAGAATTCGGGCTCTGAGAAGGGTGGCGTTACTGTAGTAAGAATGGTACCAAACGAGGTTCCTTCTTGTTGGAAATAGCTGCCACCGTCGATTCTTTCGCTGGAAAGCACAAAAGTTACGTGCAATTGGACATAGGGCACAGGGGGGATCAATTGGCCCACATTGACAACATCCTGTTCACCGTCTCCGCCGCTGATGATAGACAAACCAGAATGCGCAAAGGGTGCAGCTAGAATGACATAGTCAAAATATACGCCATCTACTAACCACCCTTCCTCTGATTTTATTATAGTGCTGACTTCTGTGCCCAATTTCACTGATGCACCTGACGCGCGAACCCAGTTTTGGAAGATTTGATTGTTCCCGCCAACAATTTGACGAACCCCATCTTCTGCTGCTAAACAGACCATTGCTGCCAGCGAATGGATATGATTTAAGTTGGAAGCGTAGTTCACCCTCGTCAGAGTTTGCAAGATAGTGTCCTGAAATTTAGCACTCACCGAAGTATTTGATTCCAGCCAGCTTTTAGCGTCACTTCGAATGAACTCGGTCAGGCCAACTTCCTCAACCACTGTGGATAGACTTGACCATGGAAACAGCGGTTCGTCATAGAGCTGCAAGAACTTGCCTATCGTAGTCCTCATGTAGTAAGTAGCATATAAGGGAGACAATCCAAAATCTTTCAGGAACAGAAGACCTTTCCACCAAGACCATCCCTGAGGGAAGTTATAGACAATTTCTTGACCATCCCACACTGATACAGTAAAATTGTTGCCCTCCGGGTCTTCCGGGGTGCTTACGTTCAGGTCAAACTGTTGGGCTGCCTCGCTGAGGAGCGAGTTAACGGTAACGAATATCGAACCACCTAATTCATACAAGTCATCTTCGATCTCAATTGTATTCACCCGGCCACCAATATAGTCGTTCTTTTCAAACACTGTGATATCCAGATGATTGCGCGAATAATTCGACAGATGGTACGCAGCAGAAGAACCACCAGCTCCTGCTCCTATGATGGCAATCGACGATTTAGGGCTTCCGAAATAATTCTCCTCAGGACTTGAATCATGACTGGCCAGTAGACTCAGTCCCCCAACAATAGAGAATATTTTCTGAAACATGGTTCACTGGAAGAGCAGTTCAAGATTTCTCTTCTCCGGAAGCCTTCAATTACAGATGACGCAATATAATGTATCGTGATGCAGGTATATGTAATGAGATATAACAAAGCCAATCCCAGCAGCCCCGGAAGTGAAGGCAGTAAATTACGAACAGCGAAATGTATACCAACAGCTGGCCTCTGCTACATATAAATCCGCCAAGGCATGAACCAATTGATCTCGTATAGGTCTTAGCGAACCCATAGATTCCTCCGTGTCTCTCTCTACGAGCTGTTGAAGACCTGTCAAACAGACATCAAGTACGATAACCCGCATGGGGAAAGAAAATTGCCTAATCCAGCGAAGTTCAGAAGAGGCCGGGTAACTCTACAGGTCGCGTACCTGGCTACATACTTGCATCACCTTCTCAACAATATAGCATATTAATACACGACTTTCCACCTATCGCTATTTGTTGCTAGTCCAGTACAAGCCAATTCTTCCCTGGTTCAGATTTAAAGATACTGGAAATGCTGAATCGTCTTTTAACTCCTCGCGCTTCAATTGCCCGTAACTTTGGTGCCAGCCGCCACTTCTCGGCCTCGACGCTTAGATCCGATGTCGCGCGTTTCACTGCTGTCGGCAGAATTGGTGCTGACCTTGAGAAGCAGAAAGCTGCCTCATCTGATACCGAGTATCTTCGTTATCCATTGGCTGTTGGCAACAACAAGGGTGAGACATCTTGGTTCAATATTGTCGTGTTTGACGCTCGTGCAATTGACTTCATGACCAAATATCTTCACAAGGGCTCTACCATTTTTGTTGAAGCTGACGCTTCTATTCACAGTTTCACTGGTGAGAGTGGTGAGGTCAGACAAAACCTTCAATTAATCCAACAATCTGTCAGCCCTGTCTCAACGAAGAAGCGTGAACATGAAGCGGTCGAAGAGTAAAGTGCCACCCTGCTCGTCACTCTATCTATATATCTGATTTTTTCTTATTATAAATTGTACACCCATTTCAATCTTCTGTGAAGAATCATATCAACGGCCCTGCCCTGTGTAATGAGATCTTCTATTTGTTACGCATTTATTAATTACCTGTTCTCTTTAAACTCCATCTTTACCATGATGCTTGCTAATTCGATATGATTCAATTATACGCACTGACGGCCCCTCACTTGCTGTAGGACTGTTGGTATCGTTGGAAAGTTGCTTGTGAAATTTATGAGCCTGAGGCTCAAGAGGATTGCTACTAGGAAAGTTGAAGCCTTTATTCCATTCGTACCATTCCTTGCTCTTGTAAGGCACTCCTTTGATACCCGGCACTTGTATGCCACCAATTTGAGATTCTTCAGTCACACTCACCAACTGGGTACGACTGCTTAAGGAATAGGGACTCACCGGTACAGATTGCAATTCCAAATCAATTGCTGATTCGGCTTCACTAAATTCTGGCCAGTACTTGCCACTGAATTCAGACTGTTTACGGAATGCCTGATTGTTTCGAGCCGAGCCTGGAAAGTTTCGTGATCCCCGAGTGATGTAGAAGCTATTAGTTGTGTCTCCTGAGTTATCGCTGATTCGTTTTGCGTGGGCTTCTTGCGTGCTGCCGAGTCTCTGGAACAGGCTGCTCACGTATCGCCCAACCCCCCTGAAAACCCAGCCGATTCTTATAAAGTCCAACCCCTTCAAATACCACTGACCAATATCTTTTCCCGTGCCGAAACAGATGAGACTTACATAAGCCAGGGCACAGTCAATGATCTGATCTATGCTTGGCCCTGTGTCAGCAAAGCTATTGACAGTCGACCAAGCTTGACTGTGAAATTCCTTCCAATTGAAAGAGACATTATAAAATTGAATAGACTCAATGTTTACAACCATGTGATATATGCTGAAGGGCACAACAACCCCGATAATAATAACACAGAAAATAAAGAATCGGAAAAACTTAGGTATCGTCATTCCCGACCCCGAACAGTGCAGCATGTCTTTGGCATCGTGCCGCTTAATCATATACCTGCAGACTGTGAGAATGACATATCCTGAAGTAATAAATGAAAGAACAGGGGGCCACAGAATAATTATGGCAAAAGTAGCCCAGGTCGGAGCGACCTGTAAAGTGCAGCCTTGATACTGATAGATAAAGTATCTTCTCTGCTGAACGATGTAAACAAGAATCATAAGAAGAAGCGGGAGAATCATGCAAATTACTAGGTCCAACATCCGCGCTCGGAAAGAATTGAATCCTAACTTTGGTCCATCATTGGACATGATAATAGCCAAATTCCTTGCCACCGCGGTTGTACAACATAGAATGCCGGTATTACAGCCAGCCAGGATCCGAACCATTATATCACAGAAGACTGCTCCATTCCACCAAGTATCGATTTCAGGAGAAATCCATACGGTAGTTGCGATAAACGTGTTGAGATTTAGTAGCGCAAACCATGTCGCCAGGCAACCGGCCGGAATGTTTTTTATCTTGACGTACCAAACGAGAACTGGGATATGGAACAGAAATGCGATAAAGGAGAATATCTGAAGAGGAAGAGCAATATTCGTCATATCTTACTGGAGAAGTGGCAAAGAGAAGATGAACAATTGTTTAGACTGGGCAAATCAGCCTATTCTCATTGACCTATATGATGTTCGATATGCATCTGGGGGGAAAAAATTGCCTATTTGGGCCTTGTTCAAAAGAGAGCTAACTTTGATAAGTAGCTATGCAGTCGATCTAGACAATCTTGCAGTATGTGAGCTTGGACCAGTTGCTAAAATTTGTACCTAGACTTTCGGCTCAGTTCATGGAGTATGCGGGTTGGTGTGTTCGACGTGAGTCCCCTTAGAAGCTTGCTCTCTTAGACTGATCATGCCGCCCAGTCTGCCTACTTGCCCTCTCTTTTGACAGCGGGCTCCAATAAAGTATGCCCAGTATGAATAAAATCAATACAAACTTGATATAATTTACACATAAGAAACCAGATCAGCAAACGAGACACGACCGGAAGCTCTTATCGCCGATGACAGGTTGTCGCGCATTTTATTGTCGATAACTATCATCCACTCTCCATTAGCAACAATTATCCCTTCTTTAATTTCTTTGGCCAGCTCTCTCTCAGAGTCGTTCCTTAACTTGACAGACCCAGCTGATGCCAATGCACTCTGCAACTGTTCTTTAACTTTTGCTATTTCTTGCTTCGTTTGTTCGTCCTTTTCGCGCTTCTCCATCCGCCGCCTTTGAATCTGAGCCTCTGCAGACGCTTCTCTTTGCTCTCGTTCGCGTTTTGCTTCCGCAATAAGATCCGCATGTGCTTCGTTATACTCCTGCTGGCGTAAACGTTCAGCTTCGGCTTCTTGTCTCATATACTCATTATAGGCTCTGATACGGTCCTTTCTGGCCAATGACTTGGACTTCTTTGCGCCCACAGTTCGATTTCGACGCGACGTTGAAGTTCCTGAAGGACCCGCAGCAGCAGCGTTCTCGGCAGCTAATTGAGCGGGTGTGGGATTGATTCTTCTGCGAAATTCTTCTGGCAATTCAGTACCATCAAATTCACCAGCAGCATCGCCTTGAAGTTGCCTAAATTGATCTCTCAATTCCGCTTCTTCTTCATCAATCTCATCATCGTCATCATAGTATTCGCCATCATCGAACTCTTCCTCTCCTCCCATCTCATCGATGAGCTGCCGAACGAGCTCATCCTGTTCTGCTTCCGAGTGACGAACCCTGGATGGAGGCGGCAAATGTTCAATACTATTAGAGTTGTAAAAGTAGTAGAATGCAACCGCACCTGCTAGGAGCAGCGGAGAAGATATCAGAAGCTCTCTTAGCATCTTAGTTCGTTCCTACTATTTGGCTAGAAGTAAAATTGTCAAATATAAAGCAGGCTACTAGTACGGCGTTAGAGATTGATGTCATCTGTACGTGGAGAAGGATCCTGGCATCGACACATTTCGGACTCGATATTATTCGTGAATCGTCTGCGAACTAGCCGGATACGTACTGAATAATGCTCCATTTCATTAGTCTAAGTGTCAAGCAGTATTATAAAT
This sequence comes from Sugiyamaella sp. yHKS617, assembly GCA_030580325.1. Classification (NCBI taxonomy): domain Eukaryota; kingdom Fungi; phylum Ascomycota; class Dipodascomycetes; order Dipodascales; family Trichomonascaceae; genus Sugiyamaella; species Sugiyamaella sp. yHKS617. The sequence goes on along the minus strand of JAKTSR010000015.1, from coordinate 76,143 downwards.
GGACAGCGACTTTTTTTATATATATTATAGTATGTTACTGTAGTTGTGAACCACCCTAGTCACATGATACGGGCAAGGGTATTCTTGAAATTTCACGCCGTTGCAGAGATCACGTCGAACTTTGAAACCAACTGTTTCCCAGACACTCTATATTCGCAAATATGTTCAGGATACAATCATCTCTGCGGACGCTGGGTGTGTCTCACGCCAGCCCGCTGAGGTCGGTAATTCCCACTAGTAATCATGGACTGCTAAAGGCCACTACGAATGTCATTCTTGCCCGAGGCAAAAGAACCAAAGCCAAAGCCCTGGCGCCAGGAGCTCAGCGTATTATTAACATGTTGAGTGTGTTTTCCGCACACAAGAAGCAGCCAAGAAGAATCAAACTCGCTTTGGAAGATCTAATTCGTCACAATGTTGTTCAGAAAGCATGGTCCATTTTTATGAGAGACAAGAAGCTTCTGAGAACAGAAAGACTGAAGACGCAATATAACAGAATAGAGGAGGCTGCTGATGAATTGAAATCCTTGAATGGATACCTTCATTTTGAGGCTACCAAAAGGGAGCTTTCGAAGAGGTTTAGCCCTGAAATTAGAATCCCTACAGAAACACCCTCAAATGAAATTTGGCCTGAAGACTGGAAGGTCACAGATATATATGCAAAGAAGCGCTAATCATAGACCAGAGCTGTACATATTTGTAAATATAATGATTTGAAATGAACAGGATGATTTCATGAAGTCATCAATTAGAGGAGTCTGTCTGAGCTGAAGCGACATTCTAACGTGCTCTCAAATCTCTAAGTCTCCCGGGATTTGAGATTTCTATGTTTTTGAATATATACAGACGAGTCTGATCAATTCATCAGAGACGTATTTCCTCATAATTCGACCATTTGACACCTGACCGTGGATCTTCAGGACCCTTGACTGCACATACATGTATACCTGTGAGGCTCAAAATATTTTTGCTCATCTGCACCATCTGGAGATCACTAGAACTATACACTATAATCGACATGTCCAAGGAGAACCTGCTATGGAAATTGGATTTATTAGAATCTCAGCTCAAAGATGATCCTTCGTTAGCACCAACGAGACTTGTAAAAACTAAGTTCGCTATTGGCAAGGAGAAAAAGAAAACTGCTAACAGAAACTTATCGACCATTGAAATCGAGAACCAGATTCGCCAACTGAAAAGGACGCTGGTTGAGAGAAAAATTTTCCACGGTCAACAAGTCGTACAAAGAGCCCTCAAGAAAGTCCTGACCTTAGAAGGATTGAAAATTCAGAAGAGAATTAAAAGCTCTAAAGACGATAGTATTAAAGTCAAAGCTTTGGGAGAAGAGGCTCTAGCTACAAAAAGCTTCAAAGCAGCTGAGTTGAGCCATGTCATTGTATTTAACACTATTTTCAAAACATTTCTAAAAGATCATTATAAGAATTCACAACCAGTGCCGGAATTTTTCTCAGAGAAAGTGAATAAGGACGCCCTTGATCAGAAAGATGTTATTGAGAGATGGGACAACAGTCGAAAGAATGTTTACGGAAGGTTGTGCAACAACAATCTGATTAAGAATGGGCTGCAACAGATGACACAAAGCATAAAGTTTGTCGCTGGATTAATAGACAAGAAGGAGATCAAAAGTGCAAAAGAGAGCAAGGCGAACGAAGAGAGGAAAAATTCTGGCAGTGCTGAGAAGCTTGAAGACGGGAAGAAACTGGACCCAGCTACCGCCGATTACAGTGACATTTCTGAGTTTGAAGATGCTACTAATGATCACATGGTTGCAGGATCAGACTCAGCCTCAGAATCAGATTCGGAAGAGTCCGAGAAGAATGAAGATGATGACGAGGAAGAGGCCGGAGATGTTTCACATGACGATTTCTTCTCCTCTGCTGCTGGCGGTGACTTGCCATCGTTAGCAACCGGATATATTTCCGGGTCGGACGATGAAGATAATTATGATTACGACAATGATGCTACGGTGAAGGCAGTCACTACGGAGCGCAAAAACAGACGTGGTCAACGGGCTCGTAGAAAAATCTGGGAAATGAAGTTCGGAAGCCGGGCCAATCACATCCAGAAAGAGAAGGAAATGAAAAAGACCAACTACGAGTTGCGACAGAAAGAGTTCGAAGAACGGGAAGCGAGGCGGGCGGCTAAGAGGGCCAGTGAACCCGCTAAACCAGCCCGGATCGCTGCTGAAGAAAAACCCATCCATCCATCATGGGAAGCCAAGAAGAAAATTGTTGCCACGGCCAAGTTTGAGGGCAAAAAGATCAAGTTTTAGTATGTTTCAAGCATATATCGTCCGATAGCACCAGCGTGACTGACAATCTTCCTCATTGCATCTATTGTTCTATCTGTATAGATTACGTGAATAATAACCATTAGCATTAATTTGACTATTAGCATTTCACTGCTTACTTGTTTGCGAATAGTAACACAACGCTGTGACTCGGGGTTAAGCGATGTAGCTTCACAAATGTCCTCTTGGCTCACTAACTTCATTATTAATTACATGGCATGACCATTGGTACATGACAGCCATGGTTGTACCGGACGAGCAACCGCAGCATCGCAGATTTGACCACCGTTTTTAGACAATGGGAGTACGCCCTCGGCTTCAGTCACATTTACCACGGAGTGACAAAGGCCGCGCAGGCCAATCCTCCGTGACTTTCAGAATTCTGTGAGGGTAAGAATTTGGACAACGTAGGCTTGCCAACCGAGGTCAATGCCGGCCCGGCACAGTGTACCAGTCACCCGACACTTGCGAGAATACCTGAGTTAACTCCGATGTGGGGGATCAAGATATGTCTGGTAACATCTCGGCGTTAATGACAATTTCTTCCTAGTTACGCGGCTTATTAATCATACGCGCCCTCGGAGAAAGAGCGTGCATTGGCCGTAAGCAGCATCGCCGTAGGCATGAGTAATCATAAATTTGCTTGGCTCGCGACTATCTCCGAGAGCGTGGGAAAGGCTTGGCAAATATAGTCATTTCAGAAAAGCCAGCCTACATCCTTCCGACAGGCCTAGAAACTAGGCTTAGGTCCTGTTTACGTATTGCCGGAATATATTCGAAAAGGGTCATCTTTTATCCATGGACTTAAGGAAACCTTGAACTGCATGATCCACAGAAACTGACTATATTGAGGGATGCACAGATGATCAATGGCGGTTTTAAGCACATCTTTAAAAAGAAACTAACCGAAAAAAAAATCGGACCCTGGAATAATCAACAGATAAATAGCCTTAAGCTTAGCATATAAGTATCTTTGTTGACATCATACATATAATTAACAGAGCAGGCAGTTCGAGAATTGTTTCTTGTTCCGATAAAATTGCATTAGCAAGATAAGTACCAGGTCAATCAACTCTTCGACACAACGGTTGCCCTTTCAGTTTAACCGAGAGGATCGCTTGGAACAATCAGCTGTATCACTTTTAATTTCGTTTCTGATATAATCTTTTTTTTTTCATATTTACATTCCTTCAGCATTATTTATTATTTGCATCACTATGACTTATGTGGACAAGTTCAGAAATACCCTTGTGGTGGATATTTTAGAGGCCGTTGGATTGGCCAAGTTACAATCCAACTTCGCACCACAGGCTCGACCTCAACCTCAACAAACAGCTTCAGCAAGCGGATCAGTGCTGCTGGACAAGAATACCGACGACGGCGAAATCCCCGTTGGATTCAGCAATGCTGAAATGAGTGTTGACGGCGAAAAGATTGTCGAATCGGATGGGTATTCGCCAGCAACCGGCCCAATTCCAGCCGAACCTGTGGATCCATTTCTGGTTGACTGGAATGGACCCAACGACCCAGAACACCCTCACAATTGGCCCGGTTGGAAGAAGGGCCTGATTGTATTCCAGGTCATGCTGCTGTCTTGTGTGACTTACATGGGTTCGTCCATTTATACACCTGGTCAGCTGGCCATTCAGGAAGAGTTTGGCGTCGGCCATGTGGTAGCCACACTCAATCTTTCGATGTATGTTCTAGGATATGGTCTGGGCCCCATGATATTCTCACCACTATCTGAGGAAGCTACGTTTGGAAGGAACATTATTTATATGGTCACATTGTTTCTGTTTTTCATATTACAGATTCCTGCGGCTCTTGCTACCAATATCGGTGGTTTAATTGTCGTGAGATTTATTACTGGCGTTCTGTCCTCTCCTGCTATCAGTACTGGTGGTGCTACTCTTGGTGATATCGTGTCTAGTAGTCATACTCTGCCTCGTCTCATTGGTGCTTGGGCCTGCGGAGCTGTAGCTGCTCCAGTACTTGCTCCTTTGCTGGGTGCTGCCATGGTTGATGCTAGAGGATGGAGATACATTTTCTGGCTGCTGATGATTCTGTGTGCCAGTGCATTCTGTGTCATGTCCTTCTTCTTCCCAGAGACTTTGCATTCCAATATTCTCCATCGCAGGGCCAAGCGTATTCGCCGAGAAACTGGAGATGATCGCTATTACACTATTGGCGAACTCGAACAAAAAGATAAGAATTGGATGTCTACTCTAAAGGAGACCACCTACCGGCCACTGGTTCTGATCCTGACTGAGCCCGGTATCTTAGCGTTCGATTGTTACATTGCCCTAGTGTATGGAGCTTTCTACTTGTTTTTCGAGGCCTTCCCCATTGTATTTTCCAGTATTTACGATTTCACTCTGATTGAGTTGGGTCTGGCATATTTTGGATTCATGGTGGGTTGTGTAATTGCCTACGGAATCCTTATCCTCTTCATGAATGTTATTGTGGACCCACGTGAGGATGCTGGTACTTATCTCCCCGAACATTTCCTGATTCTTGCCATGTGGGTCTGTCTGCTCCTGCCCATGTCTCTCTTTTTATTTGGCTGGACTGCTAGAGTTCACTGGATCCTACCTGTTATTTCTGAAGCATTTTTCGTCATGGGTGCTTTCAATATTTTCCAGTGCGGATTCGGTTATCTCGCAAAGAGTTATCCGCGATACCTAGCTTCTGTTTTTGCTGGCAACGCTCTCGTTCGTTCAAGTTTTGCATGTGCCTTCCCTCTGTTTGGTCAGGCCATGTATGACAAGCTGGCTATTCCTGGCTATCCAGTTGCCTGGGGTTCGAGTTTGCTCGGATTTCTGGCTCTAGGTATGGCCGTTATCCCTTTCGTCATGTATAGATACGGATCTATGCTCAGAGGCAGATCTAAGTACGCCAACTAAAAATATTATTTAATTCAGCTATTAGACCCATGTTAGAACAACTATAATTAATTTTAATAAATTAATTCATGTGAAGTAAAGATTAAAAATGGATCGACCTCACTGAGGAGCTCCTAGAGATCTGATGTGCGTACTGTGCGGTTGCTACTTAGCGGGTCAAGGTTTGTTGCGGAAGAACTACCGTCAAGACCAAAGTTTCCCCATGTATACAGGCCTACTTGTACTGTTTGGCGCATAACTGCTCTCACCATATTGCCCGGCAGATGGTCTTCCCATTAGTGGAGGAGTCGGGGAGTATACTGGTTACTCGCTGATGCAGAGCTGCATGCAAACGTGACTGACGCGATGGCGTCAGTCACAGCTCGACTTTCATATACGCGGCAGTCGGAGTTGTAACACTATCAAATTTCGACCCAGGCTCTAATAGTATTTACTTCCGATGTATTAAGATTGGTCAAGTCAACTATCAACAACGCTATTGAGTACTCGAAGAGTTTCTGATAGCAAGTGGCACGGTAACCCTGGGAAAGAGTCCGCTTGCTGGACGGACTTTCCGATATGAATCTTAATCTTGCAGTGGGATTACCGCCTCGCATGCGGGGATGCTTTTCCGCCTGGCCCTGTCAAGATTTACTTCCTTCTCAAACGTCTTCTCCAGTACATATATGGCAGAGGATCCATATCATGGGACTAAATTAATTTGATTCATGATCCAACTCCTGGCAGTTGTTTAGCATGCAAAAGTTTCAACCTGATATTAGACCAGTCTTTGACGCCGAATCGCCGTTTAGTACTACTATAAACCAAAATGAAAATGAGAGTAAAAATGGCGATGAGAAGGAACGTGAGGTCTCATCTACAGAAATACTTGAAGGGCCCCTGGTTATAGTAGACAAGTTCGAGCTTGGGGATACCTCGGATCCTCAACAGTTTTCAATGAAGAGAAAACTATATCATACTTTAGTGTTGACGATGCTGAATTTTACCTCGTCGGTATCATCGTCGATGATGTCCCCAGCCCCGACGTCGATTCTCTCAAAGCACTATATATCTGCTGAAGTTGGGCACCTGACTTCGGCAATGGTGCTACTTGGATATGCACTAGGCCCGCTTATTTGGTCTCCGTTCAACGAGATCTACGGCAAGAAAAGAGCCTGGTCGGTCGCTACTATAGGATTCATCCTCTTCCAGATCCCAACTGGACTGAATCCTAACTTGACCACTCTTCTCGTGGGACGGTTTTTCCAAGGGGTATTCGGAGTCTGTGCAGTAGTCAGTCTAGGAGGCACTATGTCGGATATCTGGGATTTCCGGGCGCGAGGATACACGTCGGCTACCAATATTATTGCGATTTATGCTGCTCCAACTCTGGGACCGATCGTTGGAGCAGCGCTTATCGAGAAAGCGAGTTTCGGCTGGCTTTCTTGGCTTATAATGATTGTTGGTGGAGTCTTATTTATTATGCTCTTGTTTGTTAAAGAATCATATGCCCCTCTGATTCTACGGGACAAAGCAAGGGAGTTAAGAAAGCAGGGAATAAATGCCAGAGCGCCAATAGAAGACACACCTCCCACTATGGGCAATGTATGGAATGTGTATATTCTCCGTCCTTTGCATATGCTGTTACAGGATAAAGCACTGTTATTTTTGTGTATATATTCGTCCATTTCATATGGTCTGTTATATGCTTTCTTTGTGGCGTATCCTCGAGTCTATTCAGAATATCGACACTACGAATTTTTTCAAACTTACTTGCCCAATTTCGAAATTATGATCGGGGTGTTGGGCTGTAGTGCGCTGCTCAGTTTAACTAACCCACGCTATTTGCGTAAGTGCGATAAGGTCGGTGAGAACCTTCCTGAAGAGAGACTAGAAAACATGTCGATTGGAGCCGTAGGACTGCCAATTGGCTTGATGATGTTTGGATGGACCGGTCCTTTCGATTCTATTCATTGGATGGTGCCTGCAGTTGCAAGCGTAATTACAGGCTTCAGTGCTTCTACTATTTTCATGACTACTGTCATGTATACGGTTGATGTATACAAGCAGTACGGGGTATCAGCGCTTGCGGCCAATGGAGTAATGAGATCGCTCGTAGCAGTGCTACTAATCATGGTCATCAGCTTAATGATTGACGCCATGACCTTTCAAGGCACCTTCTCGTTTCTGGCCGGAATTGGTGTTCTGGTAGCACCGGGCCCATTCATTCTGCGAGTGAAGGGCCGGGCCTGGAGGGAAAAATCTGCCTGGGGCAAGCTTTAGTACATTTATAGACTATAGAAACTACGTAGCATTGTTCGGTTTCTTCCTGTGAAAGTCCGCTCCCGCCCTTCTTGTGCGCGCGTGACCCTGGCCCCTCCTACTCCAACAGCTTCGACACTCTTTGGCTGCTCGGTGTCCGCACTCTCAAGCGAGCGCGCGCCAGATGTAGATTACGCTATCATGCACGAAGTGATGTGCTAGATTTGAGCTGTGAGTAACAGAAGCCCAGCTTACATTCTCGTTGATCTAGAATAAACCACAATGTCAAAGTCTGAGCTCGTGGAGGATCAATTCCCTCCTCGATTGTCTTCTGAGAATGAGGCCAATGTCGTGAGGTGCATTCAGGACTGGTCTTTGGCCAATGGCCTGGTGCTGCTCTCTGGTGAGCCTAATGGCAGCGGCATTCCTGCTCCTGTCACACTGTTCCCTACGCCGTTTTCAAGGTCTGCTTTTCATGAAGCTCTGCTGGTTCAAAAGGGCTATAATGATATCTACCATGAAATTGTCAAGGATGAAGAATGGCTGCTGAGAGAGTTGTCCGACCTGGGAAAGTACGACCCCGATTTCACTGGACGGCTGCTGGACATTCATTTGAAACTGAAGAGTGAGGGTCAATCCCAACCCCTCACCGGAGGCCTGTTCCGTTCTGACTATATCATTCACAGCAGCACTGGCAAAGCGGGTGGTCAAATAAAGCAGGTTGAATTCAACACCGTCTCGGTCTCGTTTGGTGGATTGTCATCCAAGTTATCTGAGTTGCATAGGTATCTCATCGATGCAGATGTGTATAACCTCTCAAAGCAAGGATTACCGGATTTTGGCTGCGAATCTGTTCCTGTGTCAGGATCTTTGGTCAAACTGTCTGCGTCATTGGCAGAGATCCATCAAGCTTATGTTCGTAGAGAGCCAGAGGCTGGTAAGACGGCTGTGCTATTCGTAGTCCAGCCGGGTGAGAAAAACGCTCTAGATCAACGATTGTTGGAATTTGAGCTGTTCAAGACACATGGTATAAAGTCTTACCGACTGACTTTATCTGATGCTCAGTCTAATTTGGTCAAAGAATCTCGTGGTAAGTCAGATATTCTCAAGCATGTGGCGACCGGTTCTGAGATTTCGGTTGTGTACTACAGAAGTGGCTATGGACCATCCGACTATCCCAGCGAAAGAGAATGGGATGCCCGTTATTATCTGGAAAGCTCCCATGCTATCAAGTGCCCTTCAGTTTTGACTCAGTTGTCTGGAGCCAAGAAAATCCAGCAACTTCTTACGAACCAACCTGTCTTTGAGAGATTTGCCAAGTTCTCGGCATCTACCCTGAACGACAACTCATTAGAAATTGCTGGAAAGATCGCCAAACAGGAGTTTCTGGAGAAGAAGATTCTTGAGACTTTCGTGAAAATCTATCCCCTTGATGAGTCTGAGCTAGGATTTCAGGCTCGCAAACTTGCATTTGAGTCTCCTGAAAAGTTTGTTCTTAAACCGCAGAGAGAAGGCGGCGGAAACAACGTTTATAGGAATAATATTCCCGACTTTTTGAATTCGACTCCGAAAGAGACTTGGGGAGCCTACATTTTGATGGAGTTGATTGAACCTTCTCAAAGCAAGAACAGGATCTTACGAGCAGGTGAGATATATAGTGGCAATATTATATCTGAATTAGGAGTGTTTGGAGCTGTACTATGGAATATTAATACTGGAGAATCGCATTTAAACAGTAACCCGGACTGGCTCCTAAGGACTAAGCTCGAAACAAGCGACGAAGGTGGTGTCGCCGCCGGATTTGGCTGTATTGATTCTGTATACTTAGTTTAGTAGAGTTGTTCACTGCATGCGTGCATTTAGAAACAATTATTTAGAAGTATTCAATTCAATTATAAAAACAGTGAATAATTAGTAGTAAGTCCAGTCTTAGTGACTGGTTTATCTTAATCTCTGGCTGGAATATGATGCCGTGTTGCGTCTGTTGGATCGAGCTGTACCTTTAATTTTGTGTTCAATAGAAGAAGCCCAAAGAGCAGCCCCACAACAATTGGTGTAGGCGTAAAACAAGCCGATTATGGGAAGTGATTCAAGAGCAGCAGCAGCTATTCCGAAACCCATATACTGACCTCTTCTTTGGGTTACGTAGATTTCCTCTTCCTGGAAGTCGAAGCCTTTGAGCTGGAAATAGCGGCGATGGCAACGGCGGGCGTGCTTTGGACCATCCAACACAACCAGGAGAACAGGACCGAGAATAGGAACAAAGTGAAGCACTGTTTTAATAGTGCACTGAATTACCCAGAACGGAAAAAATATAACACCCGGTGCTGTTTTGAATGATTGCTTTATTTTGCTGCTTGTAGTAGGAGCAGCAATTTTCCGGAGCCTACCTTTGGTGACTAAGTCATCATGGCCCTCCCTACTCAGGATCTACTATAGTTAGCAAATTAATTCATAATTTCTAAAATTACGTCACTGACAATACTTACAGCATCAAAGAGCATTTCCAGAGGTTTGGGCAGAAGAAATATATCAGAAATTAACTGGGCGGCAACCATACTTTCATGAACCACGGCAACCCAGGCAGTTACAATTCCTGACGGTCCGTTAAAAAATAGGGCCACCACGGCCTGTGCTGGGTAAAAGAAAATAAGGAACGTCCAGTACACAAAGGTAATAAGCAAGAGTTCAGGGATCAAGATTTTGCCAAGGTAAGCCCACAGAACCGGATGAGAACAGAAATAGAACATTCCCTGAAATCTTGTTAGTAAATATTCTGTTAAGTCAAAGTCGAGATAAGCTTACAGTAAATGGATACTGATAAGTGCCTGAAAAGATGAACACGAAGGGGACGAGAAGCGGTTGCACAGATTTGGAAATATAGCGACGGAGAGAGTCTCTTCGACGGCGAGAATTCTGCCCAACCATTTTTCTTCACAATAATATGTTTCTTTCTTTTGGCTGAAATCCTTGTGATAGTGCTCCGGTCAGGGGTGGCTGTGGGGAAATGTAAACAAAAGTCTGGGGAACATGCAGGGCACGCCGCGGCTGATCTGCGATGAGATCAATGCAATGCGCTTTTCCACGTGGATTAGCTTCCGAAATACTAAAAAGACCCTGTCTAATCAATGGAAAATACTAGTGGCTGGCAGCTTACAGAGAACGCTGGCAAAGTTCGGGCCGGGCTTTGATCCTTGCGTGACCGCCATTGCCACACCGGCTGAACTAACCGTCGAATCATTGATGCACAACTCGATAGATGTGCTACGAAACAACCGCCGAAGCCGACATACTAATAAATGTATATAACCGGACATAAACTTTGAACGGCAAGTCAAATATCGAACACTATTTCGTTAGATTAACAGCTTTGGACGTAATTTGCGATCATCCATTGATGGATGTTGCGGGTTAGGACACACTTGCATAGTTCAGTCCATAACAAATACTGCCTACAGACCCACTTTCTCACAACACACAGCATGTCATTCAGGCTACTAGGCAAAACTTGCCTGGTAACAGGTGGGTCCAGAGGAATTGGTCTGGAAATATCGAAATTGTTCTCGAAAGAGGGAGCATCTGTTATTCTCTTGTCTACTAACAGGGATCATTTGGCGGACGCGCTACCGCAGTTAAGCATTGTCACCGAAGGCCAGTCTCATTCATATTCACAATTCGATGTATCGTGCGGCCGAAATCTGACTGATTCAGATCTGGCCCCATACTCACAGAGCAAAATCAGTGATGTTGATATCCTTGTCAATAGTGCGGGGATATCACAAGCAACTTTACTCATGAAAATGAAGCCCGATAGCGTTGACCATCTGCTGAAAGTCAACCTATTAGGATCGATACTGATGGCTCAATCGTTTACCAGGTCCATGGTGCGCAAGAGAAATGGGTGTATTATCAACCTCACATCGGTGTTAGCATCTAGAGGTATTGCGGGGTCCTCGGTGTACGCTGCTTCAAAGGCAGGCATAGTTGGGTTCAGCAACTCTCTAGCAGTGGAACTCGGTCCCAAAAACGTTCGCGTGAACTGTCTTTCACTTGGATTGGCTGACACTGATATGGGAAAAGCCGTGACTCCAGCGGTGAGAGATCACTTTCTGGCCAACACGCCCTTAGGTCAGCTGGTGACTCCTATAGAGGCAGCGGAAGCAGCTCTATTTCTAGCAACTAATGCGAAAATCACAGGCACCGTCTTGACAGTTGATGGCGGGTTTCATTCCTGAGAAGCAAATGGTCCTGTCCAGAGCGATACTGGGAATCTGAAGCTTCGTCGTAAATGAAGCGATCAGCGCGGCACACTCTGAGGAACTGCCTACATTGGCAGGATATTGTTGGCAGGGAGATGTCGCCGTGTTCTAACTGCTGCCTGCGGGTAGACGGACAAATGGGACCGGGACATGAAGTGAAACTGCCATATACAGCGGGCATTTCGAACGCACGTGTGCGTCCGCTATATCTTGGCTTTGGGAGAAAGAGGGATATTACTGAGCTTACACACTTGGCCTCAGCACGACCGCAGATAACGAGCTGGCCATTGCGCCTGAGCGAGAGTATGGAGCACGTTTCCGGAAGTGAGGACCAGGGTCCATGCATCGGGAGAGGCTTCCGAAAGAGAGTTTCGTTACTTATGCAAGGGATAATTTCCCACCTCTGGTGACTGATGTACTATCCAATCATCACATCAGGGCCCATCACCAGGTGACTTGGCTGACGAAATAACTCATAGCTCTGCTGCCCATTCTACTGTATATTATATTTTTTGTGCTTTTTTTAGATGTACGTGGCATGCCCGCATCTCAAATGTTGTCAAGATGCAGCTGTAGATAATGAAGCGAAGACAACAAAAAAGAGAAAAAACAAAAAACTCGCGTTAAGGAGATGCCAAGCATAGCAGACCGCGGCAGAGCAGGCTAATTATTTACCAGTCCACAAGCATAATTGATGGGAGAAAACCAGCTCTGGACGGATGAGAATGACGATAACCGTCTCCTCAATCTGTCAACCTCGCCTTACCTTCATCAAGGTCTTGTCTGAATATGTCCATTCTATGGGAAGCGTTTATCAATGTTTAATAATGCATTTTTTGTTACCGCAAACGACGCTGCAGACTGACAGCGTGTCCGACACGAGAGTCAAATATTCCATGGTATTTTCGCGCCACTTCGTGATCTTCAATATACGCCTCCAACCGTTGCACGTGGTGGGGTAAGCTCAGATTTTGATCAAAAGCGGTAGAAAGCCTATCTTTTAGACTTCGTCAATCACTAGGATCAACGTCCGTTAGGGGGTTTAAACTAGACGATCGAAAACTGGAACTTTGAGACCCTTGAATAACAGAGCTCAGGTGGATCTATACGGGGCCTCCTTAGCATATTGATAGCTCCAAGGCAGTTGTTCGAATGAGGTTCTCAGCTCATCGCATACCAAGACATTATGTATCTCGACCTGTGCTAGCTGTACATGACATCCGGCACCATCGCCAAATATGCCTTCTCCACTTTCCTATGCGGGAAACTGAAGAGAGATCGTGTCTGCATTAATCGTCGGGTGACAGCAGATATAAATTGAGATGTTTCCAGTTAAATTTCGATTGTTTGTTCAAGCCAATAATCAAATCACCAGGATCAAACATGACCATTGATTCTGCTGCTTATAAGGCCACTGTGGCCCAAGAAAAGGCTCTCAAGGTATGCAACGCGTCTTGTGGTTTAGGTCTGCCTAATGCACTGTCACGACTAAGTCTTGCATTCGAAGCCAACGGTCTACACATCTTAGGCTCTGGGCTTGATGTCATCGATTAGGTCCTCTAAAAACAATAGGCCAGAAATGCACGGCACCGAACTAACATACAAACTAGAATGTGTCTGAGGTTGATTCCTACGATAACCAGGTCGTTGAAGCCCCTGCTTCTCATATAAAGAAGTCATGGGGTGCCATCTTCACCATCATTTGTGCTGGTTTCGCTCTGATTTCTGATGGTTACCAAAACAATCTTATGACAGCCTCTAATCTTGTTTTCGCTGCCAAGTACGGATCCAAGGTCTATACATCGGCTGTCAAAACCAGAGTTTCCAACGCTTTGCTTGTTGGTGAAATTATTGGTCAACTCGGTATTGGTTTAACTTGTGACTGGATGGGAAGAAAGGCCGCAATTATTATCACCACTCTCATGTTGGTTGTCGGAGGTATCTTGGGCACTGCTGCTCATGGTACTACTACCCAAGGCATGTTCTGGATGCTTACCGTTGCCAGAGGTATTGTTGGTGTTGGCTCTGGTGGTGAGTACCCTGCTTCCTCCGTTTCTGCATCTGAAGCTTCGAATCAACAAGTAAAAAGAAGAGGTGCCGTCTTTGTTTTGGTTACCAATCTTCCTCTCTCTTTTGGTGGTCCATTCTGTTTGATTATTTTCTTGATTGTCTGGTCTGCTGCTGGTGGTGAAAAGCATCTAAGTACCATTTGGAGAGTTTGCTTCGGTATCGGTTGTATCTGGCCGCTCAGTATCTTCTACTTTCGTCTCAGAATGACTACCACCGAGCTTTACAAGAAGGGTGCTATGAGAAAGAAGGTTCCGTACCTTTTGGTCTTGAAGTACTACTGGCCTCGTCTTATCGGTACTTGTGGTGCTTGGTTTTTCTACGATTTTGTCACCTTCCCTAATGGTATTTTCTCCGGTACCATTATCGCCAAGGTTACCAATTCCTCCGATATCCGAAACACTGTTGAATGGAACCTGCTTTTGGGAATCATCTCTATCCCTGGCGTCTTTGTCGGTGCTTACTTGTGTGAGAAGATTGGCCGCAAGTACACCGCTATGGTCGGATTTGCGGGATACCTAGTTTTCGGTCTTATCATTGGATGTTCTTTTGAGAAGATCTCCAAGATCACTGCTCTCTTCATTGTCTTCTACGGCTTGATGAATAGTTTTGGAAACTTGGGTCCCGGTGATATGATGGGTCTCGTTTCTAGTGAGAGTTATGCTACCGGTGTTCGTGGTACTTGTTACGGATTGTCTGCCGCCGTAGGCAAGGCCGGTGCTGCTATTGGTACTGAAGTTTTCACCCCTATTCAAACCAACTTGGGTCAAAAGTGGACTTTCATCATTGCTGCTATTGTTGGTCTGTGTGGTATCTTGATTGTATACTTCTTTATCCCCCACCTTACCGACGAGGATCTTGGTGCTGAAGACCGTCGTTTCGCTGCATACCTCAGATCTCAAGGATGGGATGGCCAAATCGGTGAAGATGAGGACGAGTCTTCCGTCATTGAGCAGGACATCACTGTCGGCGACAGTCACAACGAGAAGCAATAGTACGGCGTTGTCTGTTTGTTTGTTTATTCTAATTGTTCGAAAAGTTGATATAAATAGATATTAGTGAAGTTTTGAGAATCTGTATGTATCTCCGAGGACCTTGGTCCCTGCATCTGCTTAATTTTATAGACAGAATCTGGCTTCAATCCGCATTTTCTGCTATAGGAGCTTTTACACCCCAAATATAATCAGGTCCAATTGCCGCTCCCATGATTTGCTGCTAATTGGTGGTGGAGAAAGCTGTCCGCAATAGTGATTCCCACACCTCGACAGTGAGAGTAACCAGTTGTGCGGCGCACATGGTTCAAAAGTTTATACCTGCATTTCGACAATTTCAGATCCCCCATTCACTGATAAACCTACGGAAATGAACGCTTTGCAAGATAGAAGACGAGTCCTTCCTCCAGTGGATACGATACCACTGCAGTTCAAGGAAGTGGAGAAGGAAACGCCATCGTTAGAAGAGAAATCTAGAACGGATGCGATTAGACCTATATTCGTTAAGCAGGGAGTAGTAGCAAATGCCAGTGGTTCAGCGTACCTTGAAGTAGGAGATATCAAACTGCAATGCTCCGTGTACGGGCCAAAGCCAATTAGAGGATCATTCACCCAACAAGCTGATCTCTTGGTCGAAGCAAAGTTAACGAGCATCGGGCTAGATAGAACAGAAGATGGTACCTCATCCATTGAGAAGGAGATCACTTCGTTCGTACAGACATCCATCACACCAGGCATTATTTTGACACAATACCCGAAGAGTTGCATTAACATTATGATCACAGTTATTTCTGCGGACCTAGAAGATAAGAATCCTAAGTCATTATTAGCTGCGGCAACCAATGTGGCTAGTATGGCTTTGGTAGATGCTGGAATTGCTCTGTATGATATTGTCACGTCCGGTTCAGTGCTATTAAAGAAGACGGAAGACGGACAGAACTTGTATTACGACCCCGAAATTTTGCGCCAGGAATATGATTTAGAGGCTGTGATGAGCTTTATGACGGGACAAGACAAGAGCAATATAGTCGGCATCCGGATAGACGGCCAGCATATTACAAGGGAAGACTTGACGACTATTACCGAGGCATCAAAGAAAATGGCCGGGAAAATTAGAGCATTATTTAATGGAGTTATACTCCAAGAGTTCCGTGATAAAGAACTGCTAGTCTCAAAGGGAAATTGATGGAGGCTGACTTCGCAACCCAACTAGTGTATGACACATCTATACTTAATTTATTAATCTATGGAATAGTGAGGACCGTATCTTTCGTTCAATAACTTTAGTGCCTGAAAATAGTGTGGCATGCATGTACAGTATTTTAAGCTGCTGTTGGCAGACTTGAAGAGGTGGTAACGAATGGTCTCAGAGCCATCTTCACTTTGTGCAGTCGAGTAGCCAGTTCTCGTACATCTTCGTCAGAAATAATTACAGCTGGGGCAAGTTCGATCCCATAAACTTCCTTAATTCCGTAGGCAATTCTACTGACGACTGGGGAATTGTCCTTCAGCAGTAAGCTATCATCAATATCTTCGGGTGCTTCCAATCCGCTGTCTTCATAACATCTTCGAACAAGTTTTAAAAGACTCTCTGCAGTACGTTCAATACTGCCGCAGTTGTCACCATTTTCATGAGATTCAAATATGGGTTCGGGCGTAGCAACAATTTCGAATGGTGCTGAGGTAGCCAACACGTTGTGCTTGCCGTCATGGTGATATCTGAACTCATAGACTCCTTTATGCCAGAAGAGGGAATTTCCAGAAAACACCACCTTACCATTGTCGGTGTGGTCCTCGATAATGCTATCTGTATGGTCCAGATAGCCTGTTTTATCTACTGCCGACCATCTCCCAGAACTCGAAACTCGGGTAACCTCCGACTGGGTATTATCAGTGAGGCGGTAGAGTCCAATCCAGTCCTTGTTCGAATGTTTAGGGTCGGCAGTCCATGACACAGTCAAAGGAGTTCCGTACTCAAATTGAGCAATTGGATTGTTATCCTGCTTAGTCGCAGAGGTTCCAGGAATGTAGTTTGATCCACCGGTAGCACCAGATATTTTCAGTGAATACAGAGAAGTATCGACATGAATATCATCGGAAACACGCACAATGGTCATTCGTGCCGGATACTGCTTTAATAGCACTTTGGTATCTTCCACCACACCCTTGACTCCAGATATGCGTGGTTTGGCCTGATTGAGGAAGCCTTCAACTGCGAATTTGGTTTCGGAGATGACCTTCTCGAAAGAACCTTGAAAGTGGTTAACACGACTTTCAAATTGGGGGGCGGCTAGCTTTGTAGCCTGGCGAATGGTCTTAGTCACACCGGCCTCTTGTCTGATTTGACTACCGTACAACTTTTGCATATGAGGCTGCTCGACAAATCTGATAAAAGCAATGCCACCAAAAGTCCAGATAAAGGCAAGAAAAGTGACAGAAGAAGAGTTCGACAGTAATGCCACTCCCCATACTCCAGCTATACCGAATAGTCTCTCAGGGTTATTCAGGTATCTGTAGATTCCTGAATAGGTCAATTTCTGCGATGGTTTAGTGTAAAAGAAATCGCCAAAGAACCAACCGTATTCACCAAGGGACTCATAAATGGAGAATGAAGTCCATACTTGTAAGATAATAAGCATGACACCCACTATATACCTGAACGGCCAGAATGGAATACCGGTAGGCGAAGACCATTGACGGAGCGACACAACTACGAAACTCGTATAAGACATGACAGTACTAATATTGTAGATCACCTGCCATTGCTCATAAGCATCCAAAGGTGTCAGGCCGAACTTGAGAAAAATACGGGTCCAATATTTGCTCTCACTCTGCCTCCGCAGAAGATAGCCCAGGCCGATATTGTGGAACAATCTCCAAAGAAGCGCTGAAGAGAAGCAAACAAAGTACCAGAATAGGGTCTTTGGCGCAAAGAATAGTAGCGATGCATATAGCGTTAATATCACGAGAAGAATATCGGATGAACGTGTGACGTTGAACTCCTTGAATACAAGAAGTGCCTTGGCTCGGGGTTTAGAATACAAGTCGTCCTCACCAATAGCATAGTGAGTCGCAGCGGCATTTGACAGCTCATAATCGTCTTCGATAGCATTAGCTGGAACTGGTGAGGTCTCCAGCACTGATGTAACAGTAGTAGAACTCGTACTAGTTCTGGATTTACGAGAAGCACGACGGGCGCCGTCTCTCTTGAGAATTGGTGCGGGTGGGTTGTAGGTTTTCTCAATATGAGGATTCTCAACAATTATCAAAAACGCGAATTGAGCAGCATGTGCCAACACAGAGGCAAAGAAGAGCGTGTAAGAAGCAGCCATCAGGGAAATACCATAGAAGCCTGCGTATCCAATAGAATACATGGGATGAGGAGCCATCTCAAATACACCATCAAAAGTTAAGTTAACATCCTCCAGGAAGAAGAAGTCGCCCCAGTACCAAGCATAGTCCTTGACCACTCTGTGTGCATCTAACTTTACCCACAGATTGAACAGGAACAAGATGATTCCGGCAGTCCATCTGCCGATAACAACGATCCACGAGTGACTGGTTGAAGAGGCACAGCTGAAAGCCAGGAGAATATAGCAGGTGAAATCACTCATCAGCACCAGATCAACAAAGTTGCGGAAAACCAGCCAAGTGTTGTATTCAAGAGGCATTCTGTCAAAATCGTAGGCCGGGTCGTTTGTGAATTTGACAGATAGATCTCGCTTGATCAATTGATGAAGGGTGGAATTACCACTCTTCTCCTTATCGAATAGATTCAACTCTTTGGCCCATCTGATCAGTGCCCGTGTATGCGATTGTTGAGATAGCAGCCATCCAATACCTGCATTATAAGCAGCTCTCCAGAAGGCAAACATAAAGAAGAACACCCACGGTCTTGCTCTCACTGGCAGCCAGAAATAGAGCACAACATAAGAGAGCAGGATCGAGACGATGACGAGCTCAGACAATGACTTCTTCAGTCGCGGGTCCAACAGGTTGCGCACCATATCATGTGTCTCAGGGACCGGGAATACCTGGCCAGAGGGGGTTCTGCCATAAATATGGCCAGATGGAGGTTTGACATTGGGTTTCCCAGTGTCTTCGGAACCGCTGGAACCGACAGCATCTGTACTGCCAGATTCTAGGTCTGTCTGAGCGGTAGAACCAGTATCTTCTTTGAGATCGACGTTTCGCTTGTTTAATTGGGCAGAGTTGTCGGTGGCAGTCGAGAACGAGGATTCTGCCACCACGGAGCCAGTCTCAGATCCAACAAGGTTTCCAGTCATGTCAGTAGCACGTCTCGAAGAACCAAACAACACTGAGCCCTAGACACAAATGCTGGTTGGTATTTGAGAAATTTGCGAAATCTAAGGCTGTGTTAGAGTCGGGAACTTTACCGCCATACACCTGTCACTATTCCTTCTGTATATATACTCTCGCTGTTCGACGGTTGGCTTGTACGGAATTTCACATGCTACATTAATCCCCGCTGCGCTATGCACTATTATGTAGTAAGATGTACGATTTGTGTGCTTCAGATGACCGCACGAAATGCGGCACGCGACCTCTCATTCGACAATTGACTGTGTCGCTGTCTGAAAATCATCAATCCTTGACACCAGCTGGTTTCGCATCTGCCAGAATCAATCACACTTTCCACAACTTCTCGCACGAGCTGATGACAGCGTCCGGCGATGGTTTCCCGCCCCTGAGATACTTAGTAGACAAGCATTTGTCTGCCTGAAAACTAACACTGCTGATCTCATGTACCCAACCGCTATCGCCCTCGAGTCTGAAATAGCTGCAATTGGATCCCAGGAGCAGAAATGCCCCCGGCAACGACCGGAACGCTGTTCCAGAATCTGCTATGCTCGCATCGTGAGTGCTAGTCAGCCGGAAGTGCATTGGGACTATGGGAGACATGGCTCGGGTTGCCAGGGTGCTGCCTCGGACCCCATTGTTCTCGCATCGCGAGCGCCAGTGCGCTGGGAAGGGGGTGGCAACCGGGCATACGGCCTCGGTCGTGCCCTGCCTCGCCCTCCTTTTCCTCCGCCTCATCTTCGAGTGCATCCCAAAGGCAGGATTTGGAGAGTAGAGGGGTCTGCTAGTTAGGGTGGACTGGGATGAATGAGGATGATGGTCTGCTCATGGCAAATACAGTCGGATACAGTAGGTAGTATATACTGCACATACAGAGCATAGGGAAAGAGATGGGACAAAGTCAGGGCTCCTCTACAAGGAGCTATAACTAGGCCAGAGTCCACAAGAACGGTCAAGCCAGTCAACAGGGACAACACAAGTACCAAGTGCAGGGCTGCTCACACCATGGATTTCATAGGTGCTATCTCGTGAACCTCATGAACAGAATTTTCGATATCTTCAGATTCGGGCCCAAGAAACCTCCGGACAAGCTAGCCTCCTCGAGCGCAGCGAGATCCGTGGCAGCGCCCCGGCGCCCCGGCCGCCGGAGGCATTTCGGGGCCAATCTCAAAGATGTACTCCGAAAGAGGGGTCCGAGGTGGGATTCACGGCGCAGAAGGTCGTTGTCGGCCTTGTCTCTTCGCCGTCTGGGTCGAACAATGACAGGGCGACCTTAAACATGGGGATCGATTTTATTCGGTTGCATCCCGCCTGCCTTCTTTACCATGATTTAAGCTTTCGCCAGCCCATATTCTGCATCGAAGCCGACCATCAGTAGAAGCTACGACTGCATCTTGCGACGATCGCGCTTGTCCTGTTTGGGGAGAATCTGCATAGAACATGGTTCCAAGATGTTGACAACGAGGAGAGAATTCCAAAATAGCCTGGAGCATTGGCCGCTCTTGATCAGTTTTAGATTGAAGGATTTACGGAAGCTGGGTAGATAAAACTTTCTTGACGTCGTTGGCTGTTCAGGCATTAGACCGTCTCAGTGGCGAGCTTTCTGCTGAAAGTATGGGCAATTGGTAATGAGAAATGCTTACGTGTTGTGTGAAGGTAGAGGGACTGAGTAATGGCGTCAATTTGGGGAGCCGGGATTGGTGAATCAGCTTGAGATGGAGTTGTTATATGCATTTCGAAAGCGCAATATAGTACTGAATTGGATATTGTTGCTATGCCAGCTCGGTTCCCCAGAGACAATGACTTAAGGCAGGAAAAATAATTTTAAAGGAACGCAGAGCCGGGTAGGTTTCTCCGACGCCTGTCCCGTGCTGAGTTGCCGATGACGACGGGTATTCACGGTCAATCCCTGCTAGGCAGTACTAGAATGCACACGCGGCGTGAACGCAGCAGAAAATCCATGCTGCTGCTAAGAAGAGTGAGTACTATGTAATTGAATAGACTTATCAGATAATCTTCCCAGACCAGCCTCTATGTCAATTTGGACAATTCCTGAGCCCGTAAAGAAGGTTTTTGACAGCTTTCCTCTGAAGACGAATGAGCCGGCTACGCTACCGCTGAATGGTACTGATGCGGGCCCTGCCGCCAGCAAAGGTTTGACACATGTGTATGTCTATAACTTGGACGAAGATGGGTTGTGCACGGACCCGCATTGTTTAGAGGTTCAGAGCTGGATCCGACTGAGAAACCGGGAGATTGGAACAATTGATAATCATATAACTATATCCGCGTCGTCGGTACACGTCTCACCAGTCGATACACTGCCGTTAATTGTGGAGAACAACCATTCCATCAACAGCACTAAACCGCAACCAACGACTTCAAAGCCAATCAACAGACTAGGTTATCTCCATGATAGAGCTGACTCTTCTTGTCAGGAAGAGGTGTACTGCTCATTAATAGAAACTTGGCTAAGAGGATGTTGGGTGGTATCAATGTTGGATCCCCGAAACTCGACCGTGAAAGACAGTATCTACATCTTGGAGCAAGAGCGACAAGAATTGCCTTCCCAGATCCTCTCAGTCATATCTAACCAGATCACATACCGGCTAATTCAAGAACTGGAACCCCAATATCCGCAGTTGACGGCAGAAGCGACTTCGTACCGTGCGCGCATAACTGGCTATTCTCTTGATAGCAATATTGTCGCCGATGTATTTGACCGTGCTGACGAATGCCTAGCGGTGTTTGAAAATCTACTGTCAAGGAGTCAGTCTGGGCCGTTCCTGGGTAATCTCAATAGTGGCAACAATGTTGGCCGGCTTGATATTCTTCTGTTTTCTTATACACATCCTATTATATCGCTGCTTCCGAATACACAACTAGGAAGACTCATACCGCCTCATGTTTTAGCCCACTCTGAGGCTGTGTACAGGCATATCTATCTGTAAATATTGTTCGGCACCTTGTGCCAATTGTCCCCATGTGCATTTATAATTCAAAATATTAATAGATTTTACAATGCTCATACAAAGAGTTCGTCTACAGCTGAATCCTACTCTGTCTCTTGTGTAGCACCACCTGGATTCCACAGAATGCGAAAAACAACAGGTACACGAAGACGGCACCGAATATTGTCTTTGCAACTCTTATATGGGTTAGCATCAATTATCACGATCATGCCTCAACTACTTACGCCTTGCCATCTCTAGGGTCAGTGATGCTACCTACCATAGACTCATGTTCAGAATGGAACAGAAGCCCGATAGCACTTAGAATTATCACCGCAAAAACCGACAAAACGGTGCAAAACCATGCTCCAGCGGCCTGGACACTTGTTAGGAATTTTCTTTCCGGCTACCAAAACTTGTGCATTTATTTAGTTACATCCGGCATTGTGAAGTTAATGACTCACCCCTACGACTGGTTTCATTGTGACTGGTGTGCCAAAGGTCTGGTCCACTGATTCTCCTAACTCGCTCCAGTGCTCTTATGTCGTGAACATGTACATGCTCGAGACCTGCAACCAGACAGGGTAACTCAGTACAATGGCGGGCACGAGCGTAAATGCATGATTGGTGGACATCAATCATCGATTATCCATTATATAATGTATAGTAAAAGATCTATTAGCTAGGTTTTTGCTGAATATGGTGGACTAGACGCCTTATTGACTATATGCCCACTTTAGGACGGCATGTGAGGCGCGACTGATGGAATCTCCAATTGCCCAGACGACAGCTGCTTGTATTGATAGAAATATTCATTGGTAGCTGTATAAATTTCTCCATGACTTTTTCCGTTCAATAAAATCCTTCCTAAATAACTACAGTGTGGTTGGTGGATGGGTGGATATACGAGCCTGATGTCTCACACCGACCTTAATTGACAACTCTTGTAGCTGTCTTTGTCAGCATCAAAATTACTGGAGTGGTTGGACAACGACGAAAACAGTCTGAGGTGAAATTATATAACGCTACCTGCGCTATGCTAATCAGCTAGTAGTATTTAATGTCGGTTGTTGGGTTCCATCGAAAGTGGGAATAGAGTATTCTCTATCTAACACCAATGTACATGCTATAAGAAAAATAATCGTCAGAGAAGAATGAAAAGGAGCCAATAAGAGACAGCTGCCACCCCTATCTATAAAGAATCGTACTCAGAAGATGAAGCTAGATTTCAGGGCATCCCATATACGCTGTTCATTCCACAGACTTGTGGTTTGGCCCGCCTTTGCTAACTCCGGTTCCGTTGCTGGATAGTTACATGTGACCCCTTATTCAGCGGCACAAGACATGTCTCAATAACTAGCCATGGCTAATGCCCGTCTACGAGGTCCAACTTGGATAGGAGCTAGTTCCCAATAGTTCCAAAATTCAACTGGCTCCTTTGCTATTTAGACATGCTACTAGTAGAATAATGGTTGCTTTGGAATATTTTTGGAACAAAACCAGCGAGCTTTTATCCATACTCTTGCTAGAATTGACTTGATCATGAGAGCGCCGTCTGCGGGTGCCAACAATGGACATTTCGTTTAAGTTTGCCAAGGCAGCGCTACCCACCAACCGTGTGATGTAATGTACTGCGAGTATCTCATGATAGACCTTCATGAGAGGGTGAAAGACAGATTCCAGTGCTGCACAAGTAAGGGCCAACCCTCAAGAGCACTTGGACATTTACATATGTTTATCTTAGCCACATGTGTCGCCAGGGGGAAGCGTGGGTTCGCATTTAACCATTGGCATCAGATTGTCCGCCAGCGTCAAAAATATCCTGACGGTTATGGGACATAGTACGATGTTCGTTGCCTGGTCGCTCGTTGCGTAAATAGGCCAGTCCGTTGTATATATCCGGTAACTGTGCCGAATGCGATGTCCCCTTCTCGAGCAGCAAACAGAGGACTTGGACAGCTTAAACCATTTGGAAGTATTTTTAGCATGATCAGTTTGAGTTGACAGGCCCGGTGCCCAGCCAGCCAGAATTATACGAGCCGGAAGCCAGCGATAACCATTTCTTTTTCGGACAATCGCCATGGAGAGACGCAGGAACAAATAATACGCTCCTCAGAACCTTGATAGATCTTGCATACACATGCAAGCTACTGCAACAGCACCAACAGTTACCAATTTCGGCATAGAAGCCCAAGCGAAAGAGAAGTCACGATTCGCTCTTCTCATGACAGATTTCAGCGACATTCCTGCCCGTTTGGGTTTTCGCAAGGAGCGATCATGGTATGGAATCTCAAGCTGCCTAAGAGGCAGAAGACTCCAGGCTGTAGATAGATCTGTTAACCGTTGACGCTGGAAAAGCGGTTGGGCAAGTGACCAATGGCGAGTTCACTTAGGCATTTTAAGTTGAGCCAGGAGCACAGTGTCCGAGTACAGAGCAGAGCATGAGCGACACAAGGCTCCATAACAAAATTGAGAGCGAATTAAGTTAAATCCACATGTGAGTACAGAGACATGTGTTCCGGAGAGCTCAGTTTCAGCGTAGATTAGCTTGCTGACGCAGGAACGGATGTAGGGCCATATGTTTTGTGCTCTGTAGAGAACAATGTCTAAAGTACTGCTCTAGACTTTGAAGAGGTCAAAGGTCAAAGCTTAAAATTGAGAAGGCGAGGATATCGGAACAGCAGCAGGCGGATCGAGGAGTCTCAAGTGCAGAACAGAACAATACTAGTGGACGAGCTATTGCAGCAGCAGCTAGCTTAAGGTTATGGCTGAGCAGTCACTGCTAGTGCACTTTCGAGAGAGAGCGAGAGACTAGAGACGTTGATCGTGCGCAGGCCCATTTCGGTCGTCGCCCCTCCTGTGCCAATTACTGGCATAGTCTGCCCACCGCATTCAGCAGAAGTCAATACCCATGCTCAATGTCTGTATCCCGAATGAACCGATGTAGCTGAGACAAGTACACTTGCCTCTATCCTCAGGGAAGAATTGGATATTAGTGAGCCTAGTTTGAAGCTCGGGGAGATTCTGGGACCTGCAGATTAGCGGGCTGTCAGCAGTGTCAGAGTCGCCAGGTCAGAGTCGCCATGAGGCAACAATAAGAGCATCAAAGACGGGAAAGTCAGGACAGCACCGCGCCATTCTCAGGGGCCCCGGGAAATAGGACACAAGCTGAGCAATGACTTCGCTGCTTACAGCCTGCCTACTTGTCCAATACCACCAGCGTTGTTGCCTCCCGTATTGACTTTCTGTATGCGTCTGGAATAGTTCAATCCCAATTGATAGATGCACAGAAGGTGGCGCATGAAGAGATCAATTCAAAAGAATGCATGGAACTCAAAAAGAAACGCAGCGGGATGTATAGACGCAAAAAGCAAGTCATGAATGAAAAATAGAAATCCGGGAAAATATCTCAGCAATGGGGTCGTTGACCAGCGTGCCCACTGGTCGTCCTGGTTGACGTGAACGTACGATGCAATTACAAGTATAGTATACTCTGGAACGCCTGTACGCAATGATACCTGCTCACAAGTACAAAAGCTTCGAGTACTAAAAACCTGAGACGCGTGTCTACAGATCAAGTCTAACAAGGACTCTGATTTGTCAATCGGTTCTGGTCCATTTTTATAAACTCGTATTATAAAATAACACAAAGTGACGAAAAGGAAGAGGCTAGCCTTGGGCAGAGGTTTAGCGTCTGCTCTGTGCCAACTCCACCTGGAACCTTAATTCGTCAATCATTGCTGCCGGTCTAAGAGAGCTTTCCGCTCACCGACCCGATGCTGGTGCATGTCGAAGGCATAACGCAAGAGCGTAAACAGCGTAATCGGTGAATGTCAGTAGCTGATTATTCGCCTCGACTTCTCGAATAAAGTTTAATGGGGTCGGGTAATCTAGGCTTTATATAAGTAGCCGTCCGTTTCCCAGTACTCTGGTAGAATCAGTTCCCAACCAGGGAAGTTTTTGTTCATAACCAGAGGTGAGTAGAGCTAGCATGGCTGATGGTGCTGTGAGACATTACGGATGCTCGGTTTGTTTGGGATGCCTGGTCTCGACCGCGAGAAGTGTGATCGCAATTTTCTCTCTGGACTAGACGAATGTATACATTCTGCTATTATTGCTCATGTTGAGGGGATGGTGCTTTTAAAGGTTGGTATGACAGATGATCAGCCAGATTTGAGTGAACTTGAATTGTAATTTGCAGCTTGGGACGGCCCTATATCGACACAATCCCAGGTATCTTATAACAGTTTAATTAAAGCAGTTTTAAAGTTGTGATTTCTTTTCCTCTTTCGTTTTAGGCCTCGACTCTGCTTTTTCCGGCCACCTATAATAGCGAGCTCGGCTCAGGCAACCTGTTTTCCAGCTCTCCAGCCAGTCTGCAAACAATCAGATCAAAACTCTGAAGTACCAGCCCAGGCTAAAGTCCCAACTGCTGTGCAGCCCACCAAGTTGCATCTGGTAATGAGGTACCTCTAATGTACCTAATGAGGTACATTCTGTGTGGCCTTGCACTTAACGCGTAAACTCTCCACCCATGCTACATACATGTACGTACCCTTTATTTAAACTAACAGTCGGAAGCTTTCTCATAAATTGGCATAATATCATTTCCCCAGTAACCTTCCCTCCACTTTACTAGGCTCTTTTGCATTGATAGAGATTTCAGAATTTTTACCTCTTTTTACCTCCGATTGACTCCTGACACGTTGTAACAGGGCGACTGCGAATCGCTGATTATCTACTCTGCGTTACACCTGTACTGTCGCTCCTGCTTCACTGTCGGGTTTTTTTTGCCTCATCAGTCGATTAGCTGGCTTTCTCTATTTTTCTTCGACTTTCATCCAGTTCATAAACTACTAGTGAAACTAGTAACTCGTAGTCCTTGAACGGCGGAGCAAGTGTTGTCGCCAGCTCTTCTTCAGCTTTCTACTTTGTCTTGTGTTAGCGGCTCTCAGACTACCTGATATCGCCCTCGCGGGTCGCCGTACCGGTAGTGCCTGATCGGATTCCCTGTGGAGGTGTCGAAGTCGCCGATTAGAGAATTGGCCCAGTCGATATTTCTGTCAGTCAGGGACGAACCGTTGTGCCCCAGCGACAACGGATCTGCAAACTCGACTCTAACAATTTCCCGCCGTGCTGTGAATCGGTTTAATCCGATTTCCGTGCCGCGCATCTCTGCAATATCTTTACATTCAGAGACTGTAAGATCGAGCAGGGGTTTCTAACTATTCTCCTTGCCCAGAACGAGTCTTAACGTCAGTTACATCTATTCTCATCGTTTTGTTATTCCAGGAGCTTGTGGAGCTAGGCACTTAGCACAGTGGATCACTTCATCGGCTGACTTTCTCCCGTCTACTAGCTGTGTAACGGACCCCATCAACAGAGCGGCTCATACCTCAACTCGTTCGCAGTTGATTTCACTCTTTTATCCCCGCTATTCTGGTGAAGCAGTGTTTATTTTTATCGATTCTGTTGATCAGAAAGATAGGAATAGACTGCTTACCGGCTACACTCTGGAAACTACGAACGCTGGCGTTTTCAAGTCCAAATCTACATTCAAAAGTCATAGCCTGGTGCTTTATTTATTAATTTGTATACAACATGGAACGACATGAGCTCATAATGGATGAGGAGGAATCACCTGAGCTGGCTGCCAAATATGCGAAGGTCCTGGAGGAGGTGATCAAGTGTAAGTAGCGGATCATGGCAGACTTGTGGTCCTATCGATATATATGTTGTTGATACTAACCCGTTACTAGTAAAGATATTTTTGATTACCGCGCCGGCAAATTTCTCGCCAGGAGAAATCCTCAAACGATACAACCTCCCGACTGAGGAGGTCATGAGTTGCATCTACTGGAATAACGTGTTCTATGTTACTGGTACCGACATTGTTAGATGTCTAACATACCGGTTCGAGGCATTTGGTAGAGTCATACGCAATCGTAAGAAATTCGAAGAAGGCATTTTCTCCGACTTGAGAAATCTAAAGTGCGAGTCGGATGCTATTCTGGAAGAGCCTAAATCGGCTTTTCTCGACTTCCTCTATAAAAATAACTGTGTCAGAACGCAAAAAAAGCAGAAAGTTTTTCACTGGTTTTCTGTTGGCCATGATAGATTGTTCCTCGATGCTCTAGAAAGGGATCTGAAAAAGGAGAGTGCTGGCAAGAAGTCTTCTACCGAGGCCGTGGGTGAGCCTGCTTTGTCGTTTAAGTACGATAGCTCGAAGACGCTTCATGATCAGCTCGCCCATATTATAGATGGCATTCCAAAACCTCTGGCGGCTATTGCTGACGCTTCAACTTCAAACTATTTGGTTGGTCAATATCCGTTTGGCGGTATGGACATGAATGCCGATGAAATCCCGATGTCACTGCCTGCTGGCGCCTTAGATGGGCTAGGTCCTAGTATGAGACGACAGTTACTTCAACACCATGATTTCCAGCAACAACAGCAACGCCAAGCACTAACATCGGGTCCTGATTCGGGCATGTCATATGTTGCACCGGCACCAATTTACTTGCAATCGCAGAGCCAAGTTGTATCACAGCAGCCCCAACAAAGCCAGCCATTACTGTTGAACAGTAACATTGGTCCAAGTGTGATACCTGCTTCTGCTATGCCGTCATATCCTGCCCAATCTGGTTACTACCTTTCCAATCGTGCTTCGAGTTCAGCCAACTCGGTTGCTGTCTCTGCTGAAGCTATAGCGACCGCCGCCGCTGCTGCGACTGCCTCTGCCATCACTACATCTGCTCCTCCGACCGAAGAGTCTTATGCAAATACGCCCCTTGAAATGAGCAGTATTCACGGCAACGGGCTTCTTAGCAAAATGTCGATTGTTGAAGAGCCGATTCTAGTTAAACCCGAAGTTGAAAGCGATTTTCCATTGGACTATTTTCATGACAGTACCAGCTCTGCCCAGCTTCTTGGAAGTAGCTTTCAACAGTACCCTCATTCAATTATAACTGCAAATGGACAGTTTGTCTACGACGATACCAAATCAGACTTAGAGACGTATCAGACCGAGATCGAAGCTCAGTTTGATAGTGAACCGCAACAGATTGCAAGTTCTGAGCCGGGTGGTATCCATGGACATTCGCAGATGCTAGCGTCGTCTAAACACACTCATGGTAGAGAGCATAATGATTCATTGAATGGTGCCGATTACTATTCAGGTGATGGATTCCGTGAGCACATCCAGGATGATGAGTCAATTCGACTCAGCCTACCTCCGAAAACTGCTCGCATTTCCGCGCCAATCAACACAGCTCTAAGCACACCCAGCATGAGATCTCGAGTGGGTAAGTTTACTCCGAGCCACCATCAAGACAAGGCAAGACGCATGGAAAGAATCGAACGAATTGAAAGAGCGTACTACCCAACGCCATCTGAATCTGGAACCAGTGATATTAGCATCCACAGAACGGACAATGATGATGGCATAGGAAGAGGCACACCTCAGCGAGGTGGTAACATTCACGGTTTGTTGGGGGGGCCAGACATAATGATCGGAGCTGGCAATGGCGAAGACATTAGAAATGTTATGTTTACGAATAATGATGACTATCAAGCAGTCTCGCATCCCGTGACCGCCACCACTGCTTATGGTCAAGCCTACTCTGCACTGGATGTAGATTATTGGCAAAGATATTGATCAAATCATATAATTAACTATTTGATGTGTCATGTACGAAATATACTCTATTAATTTCTAACTATGTACAAAGAGTTTCTTGGTTTAAAGCTTAATCAGTCTCTGGACCCATATAATTGGTATAAACATCTGTAACATCGTCCAGGTCTTCCAGTGATGCGATAAGTTTCTGGTAAGACTGGTACTTGACCTCATCCAACTCTGCTAATGACACATCAGGATTGGCCGAGTACTCAATGCCCATGTTGCATATTTTGTATCTTCCAGATTCTTTTATGCCCGAGGCGACTTGACTGGTACTCTGCGGCGAGGTGTAAACCGTGAGCACCCCAGACTTCTCATTCTGCACAATGTCTTCAGCACCTAGTTCAACCACAAACTCAAAGAGCTCATCATCCAGCTCTGCACTTTCTCCTAGTTCGATCCAGCCTCGTCTCTCAAATAAATATAATGTTGGCGACAAAGTACCTGAATACTTCATAAATGCCGCACGAACCTGTTGAGCAGTACGGTTCTTGTTGTCCGTGAGAGCTTCAACTACAAAAGCCACACCTCCAGGACCGATTCCCTCATATAAAGCGGTTTCGGACTTCTCTCCAGGACCGTCTGAATCACCCGAGCCCCGTTTGATTGCGTTCTCGATTACTTTCTTTGGGACGTTCAGTTTCAGTGCATTGTCAATAGCCGCGGCCAGTCGCACATTCATGTTAGGGTCGGCACTTCCCCCTTCACGAACTGCTACTACAATCATGTTGGCAAACTTCGTAGCAATTTTGCTTTTCAAAGCGTCATTCTTAGCCTTGTCATGTTTAATAGTTGACCATTTACTGTGGCCACTATAGTTGAATGCGCTCGAAGAGATACATCTCGCCTGCTGCACGCGAATACCTGCCGATGCAGATAAACACAGACTTAAATACTGGCGAGGTACTCTGGAGAAAACGGACATGTGTCAATCACAATTGCTTGATGAGGTGAGCGCAGAGGTACAACATGTGAACCAGACTTCTCAAAATGCACATCTGCTGTATAGCCGTACTTAGCGGGCCGATTGAAAGATTAGTTGTTATTCTTCTACTGCTTGTAACACAGTTTGAATTGAGTCCAGCTCTAAGATATACTTATGTAAATTCGTTTACTAAATTATGTACTAGTTGCACTGTTGCCTGAATTGGGTGTTAAGACACATCCGGTTTGATAAATATTTTGCGTGTATTAAGTGTTAGACAGCGAGTGTTCCTTTTTGCAGTGCCTCATTGCACTTTTCATTGAAATAGGTGAAGGCTCGTTACTATTACATTACTCGCTAATTCCTGAATTAACGGTTTCTTTTTGTTCAAGTTCGTCGGCAAGATTAAGTAAATACTCTCGCAACCGTCTACCTTCGGTTCTAAGATGGTTGTCATAAAAGTGCCTATTCATGTTGTTGTTGCGATTATTGGATGAGTAAATATGCTTACAAAGTAAACAGTAGAAAAATGTCGTTCCTGGGGGTTTCGAGCTCGATCCCTGCTGCTGTATAGGTAATGGTTGAGGAACAACGAGATGACTTTGGGATTGCGTCTGAGATTGAGATTGAGATTGAGACTGTGCTTGAGGCAGAGGATGAGACTGGCCCTGAGACGGTGGTAGTCGTTGACCTGGGTTCTGAATCGGGCCCTGTGCCAGTAACTGACCGTGACTTAGAATTTGGCCCTGGGCATGCGTTTGAGGAGGTTGAATGGGATGATGAATCTGACGCATTGTCGTCTGCTGAGAGGGCAAGGGAGGCGGCGCTGAGGGTGGTGGAGGTATATTAGCAGGGGTAGAGATATACTGTCTTCCGAGAGCCGTGGGAGGGGGTTCGTTATATTGATCTTGTGTAGTATTGAAATGGTTTAACCCAACAGGGTTGCTGAAAGTGTCCAGTGCCTCCAAATTTCCCATGTTAAGTGTGTCGAGATTTCGGACGGTCCTGGCCCATACTGGAGTTTGATATAATCTCTGTGATGAATATTCCAGTTGTCTAGATTCGGTGGAAGAAGTAGCAGGTTGCATTAAAGGTGCCAATGATTGCTCTTCTTGAGGTTCTTGTTTTATTGCTCCAAGTTGTTCGTAAGTTTCGTAAGTCTCACTTTCTGGATGGGGAATATGAGAAATATGTTGTGAGGACTGTCCATATGGTTCATGATGTGTAAGTGAGTCTCCATATTGCTCACTTAAATAGTGTTGCTGATGAGGGTCCTGTAGCGGAGGTTCGTTTGCTGGTTCATTTTGTGAGGGAACGGGCTCATAATCAGTGCTAGAGTAAAGAGGCATTAAATCTCCAGACATGATCATGTTGCGTTGAGCGGTTAGCAATTCTTCAGTGTTGCGTCGTAAATTTTCAGGAATTGATGTAGTAGTAGTGCCTTTTACATCTACGGGAATACACTCTTCAGAAGTTGCGCTGTGTAGTGAGTCGGATCTGGTACTAGGCGGCCCAGATGAAATAATTCGCTCGTTAGTCTCAATTTTTATTCTTTTCCTTCGGTCAGGAACTCCTGTGTATGATGGACCCGCTACAGAGGTGTCTGGAGTTGTCCTGTAGACAGTTGTTGCCGAAGAAGGGTTCGGTGGCATTGTTGAGCTCCTACTCATCGGACGACTGCTACTGGCGCTGGTGGTCGGTATAATATCGGATTGATCCCCATCATCCCAAGCGAACGAATTTACAGTGAAGTCACCAGGTCGTATATCAGGTCTTGAAAAAGTGAGTTCAAGATAGAAATGTCTGGCAATGCTTCTTTTTCTCCCTCGGATTGGAGGCATTCTTCTACAAAAAAACTAGTGATATCTTTTCTTTTTCTTACTCTAGTTCTGTTTAGTTCTCTTTTAATCTATAAATTGGAAAAGGTTCAATCAATGGATTTTATTTCACTTAAAAATTGTTCACAGGTTGGAAAAATAGTCCGGAGTCAAAAGAATCACCTGAAACGCTCGACTCAAACCCTGAAACGTTTATCCGTACTAAAATAGGTGAGGAGCCCTAATATATTTCACGCTGTGCATCGCATGAAGTAAGGTTATTTTTTATCTTGCATCAAGGCGCGCTAACTATATACTTGTAGATCCCCGTAGATCCCAGTTTCTGTGGAATTTTATTCCTGAACCCTGTTTCTTTCGTGTCCCAGAGCAGCCCATTCAGTGAGAAAGTAGGAACAATTTCCTTTCCTTGTAGCTTATAGTCTTGACTGTTTGTCTTGATATGGAGATGTATGCTGATGCTTCTAACCTTGACGGGGGAGTGCCGGCTCGGGTTAGGCTGTCTCTAACAAGTAAGCGCCTAGGGAGTTTACAATGGTAATTGACGGTCTTTGGATGTCAGCCTTCAACATTATAGCGTTCATTCAGGCTGCCTGAGTATAGTTTCTGGGTTACAGTACAGAATTGCGAGATTGAGCTATGTCGATTGCCCAACATCAATTGCCAGAAGCCCCGGAAAGCTCCTACAGGGATTTTTCGTCTCTTGTCGTTTCCCTCTTGAATGATTCACATTGGAATATTGTCGAGAGACAGGGGTCCGAGTCCAGTAGCATAATGATGTCAAGCTATTCTGTGTTTGACTGACCGCATGAATCTTATTTATGTTACCATCGACTCAATTGGCGAGGCAGGGCATCTTCTACAACGAAGGAAACTCATCACGTGGAATCTAGGACTTGGTTAATAATAAGATTCTGGCTGGGAGTATTTAAAACGCATATCCCTTGAGGTTCTTACAGTAATATCCATAATACAATTAAGTAACACCTTTAATTTAAGGCAGTATCGTCGCTACATGAAAAATACGAGCTGTAGTGGATCGATACTATCTTTGTCACCCGCTTTAGGACCATTTTCCAGGATTAATCGATCAAGGTAGTAGCTCGTTTTAGGGCTGTGCCCTTCCTGATACTCAGGCGCATCGGCAAGCTGAGCCGCTGGACCAGAGTAACAGACAGCCGTGCATCGCTTCTTGAGCTCGAGAGGCCCACGCGGTACGACGTAAAGCCTAATCAGGTCGCTGAGACGTCAAGTGGAACTCGGCCAGTGGATTCAAGCGCAGTGGTATGTATTATTTTTAGTACAATTGTGTTGAACAGAAGACGGGTGGCGCAGCTATGATATTGCAGTGGAATGTTGGGAGGGGGATTCCAATTGGGTGACATGTCCAGATACTAACTTGGGTCAAGATGTCTAGCTCAACTAAGGCGTACAAAGACCGAAACTTCCTGGCCGTCATTGGCGACGAGGATTCAGTTACCGGTCTGCTCTTGGCGGGAATTGGCCATGTGACGGACAACGAAGGGGAAAGAGCCAAGAACTTCTTGGTTGTGGACGCTAAGACGTCGACCGAGAAGATTGAAAAGGCCTTTGAGGAGTATACTACAAGAGAAGATATCGCGGTGCTTCTTATCAATCAACATGTAAGTAACCTGTGACTGTCTGACAGAGGACTGTGCAGAATCAGCTGAGAAGAATAACTGTGAAGAAATAGCTCAAAATGTTAAGGAGATCTCATGTTCTATTTGGATATTGGCCTCCTGAACTAAGATCGAATACTGACATAGCCAGATTGCCGATAAAATCAGGTACAGAGTTGATACTTATAACCAGGCATTCCCTGCTCTGCTAGAGATCCCATCGAAGGATCATCCATATGACCCTGAGAAGGATTCAGTTCTGAGAAGGGTTAGACGTCTCTTTGGCGAGTAGATTCGATCTTTTATATTTGTATATCCGTGATTTAGAGAAGCTAATAATCTATAACGATCTTACAGTTCTACATCCTCTAGTGGAGCGGAGGTTTCTTCTTTCTTTTTACCCTTCTTTTTGTTTTTCTTTTTGTTTTTCTTTTTCTTCGATGAAGACTGCTCAACTGATTCGGGTGCAGCAGCCGATTCTTCGTCGTCATCCTCTTCTTCAGCATCTTCCTCTGAAAGTTCACGCTCAGTAGACTGTTCGTCTACTTCGGCTGGAGCTGCCTCTGATTCTTTCTGAGAAGCGCCCTCACCGGGTGCTTCCGTCACAGGTTCCTTTGAAGTTTCAGTAACAGGGCCGCCTTCTGTAGGAGCATGAGCCTCCGTCAGTGCTCCCCCTTCATCTTTCCTGTCTTCATTTACAGTGTCGCCAGCTGGAGTATGGGTGTCAGCTACGTTTTCAGCTACGTTTTCTATGGACGTTTCCCGAGCGACTTCCTCTTGTGTGGGCTGCGCATTAGCAATCACTTGTTCTTCCTCGGGAGTTTGCTCTTCGCTATGCTCTTCTCTGATCTGTTCCCTGGGAGCCTGCGAAACTTTCTCTTGAGCTGATTGCTCATTAGCAACTGTCTGTTCTTGCTTGGGAGTCTGATCTCCGCTAGCCGGTCCGCTAAGCTCCCCCTCGGGGGCCTGTTCCTTACTAGCTTCTTCCTTGCTAGTTTGTACCACAGCTGGCACCTCACCCACACTACCATTAGGGGCATCGTCAGATTCCTTAGATTCGAGAGCGGCTGATTGAGGAGAGTCAGTCGTCTCCTCATCATGCTCCGTCACTTTGACGGTGGGAACTGTTGGACTAGTTTGAGCAGGCTCAGCACTTTGAACAACTTCTGGAATTGACTCTCCACGCGACGTAGACAACGAACTTTCATTAGCTCCTGGGGCAGGGGAGTTGGGGCTGGACCCAATTGTTGCCTGAGACGTGGCTCGGGATCTTTGGAAAGTGGGCGGTCGCAGTTTAGGATCAGCATTAAGATAATAGGCTCGTACACCCACCAGTCTTCTTTCTGATTCACATGCCTTCAGCCATTCTGGTCGAACAATGGGGATGTTCAAATCCTGAGCCCGTTTACACTGCGCTCCCTCTGGCTGTGTACAAACGAAATGCGTGGTATCAAGCTTTACAGAATCTTGTAACGGCTTAGCACCAATCTTCTCAGCAGTTTCCTCCAGATCAGACCGACTGATGTCACTTCCTTCTAAGGAGCCAACGCAAACGGTGATACCGGACAAGTCCGTCATCTTATGAGTTTTGACAACCACTCTCTCTGATTCAAAGGTACCAGCCGTTGTCTTCAGCACCAGATGGAAGGTATAGCTGCTATCAATGGCTAGGCCAGAAAGTTTCGTGCCAGTTCGTTTCAAAGGAGTTGGAATTACACCGAATCTCGCGCCATTCTTGTATAACGTCAACGAGATAATGTCCGCAGTAGCCACGTCTATAGGATCCCACTCCAGAACTAGACTTGTCTGCGTGACATTCTTAATCTTCAAGTTAGGAGGACTTGGCTTACGCAATGCAAATTCTGATACGATTTGGTCCTGAATATCCTTGAATACCTTCTTATCATTGTCTTCTAATTTACTATCTTTGTCACATGAAATAGTAATGATAGAGCCAGCTTCCACATCTGGCGGTAGTAGAAGCGTCGGGAACTCAATTAGATGATGGTCTTCAGTAAGTAACAGCGCCAGTGAGGCATCTAGTTTACCTACTGTGAGAGAGACCTTGACCATTGTATAAGTTTCGTTGCACTCTCACGTTTGTGTTGACAGTGCGCCAAACGACAGCGCACTGTCGCACACTATCTCGCGGAAAAATCACGCGGCTGTGATAGACAGCCAACATGGTCGTGACGTGACCGTCAGAAGGTACGACACCCTCGTAATCAATTTGATTACGTGCAAATCTGTAGACAGAAGAGGCAAATTGAGAGACCACTCTGAGAATGGGTGCAAATAATCGCATCTTTTTAATCAAAGGCAAATCCACAGTGCCGCGACATGGACTGTTTGGGAAAAGATTTGGTATGGTCCCTGAATAGGCCCTAACCCGATGAGACAGCTTCCCCTCAGCCCCAGATTTGGCTTGTCTCTTCAACTTCCTCTTCATCTTAATTGCCCTTTCTTCTCGAGAGGAAGAGACTATGCGGGCCACTTGCAGAAGATTTATGTCGGTGCATTGGGAGGCTTGCACGAAATCAAGTAAGTAATAATAAATGCAATTGATGAATAGATAATTATAGATAAAGTGCTTTATCGGCAGCAGGAGTCCAGCTAGTTGCGGCCGGGCAAGTAGGGTGTCATGCCGGTGCCATAGGAGCCCAGCACTATGTCGTCTAACAACATCACTGAGCCGGGAGGCGTGGCTGCATCAGATGAGACAAGTTCGGCATCATAGATGCTGGGCGACGAGGGCGGAGACACACATCTCACAGGAACGGCAAAACCGGTTTTAAGTGAGTTTTGATACTGCTGACTGTCGAGGAAAAACGACAGCGGTGAGCCATCAAAAGCAGCTGGCGATGAGGTGGTAGTAGAGTTGATGTATCGAAGAGTAGAGGGGGAAATATGACTTGGGTTGACACCAGTGCCTGCACTAGGATGCGAGTTATTGTGATAGGAAGAATGCTGATGATGACGGTATTTTCTTCCTCCCCTGCCTCTGTGGGATACTGACTTTGCATTACTTCTGGCAATAGTACGAGCGAAAGCAGCCACGGCATCAGACTTGGAAACCTTTTTGTTAACAATGGCATACTTCTGAAAGTCAGAAGCAGTGTCAGATTCAAGCTCAGACTCAGTATCGGTCTCACTGGTCCATCTGGAAACAACAGTCTTGATTTCTGGAGAAGGGGACAATGCTGTAGATGAATAAGGAAGATTTGCTTCTTGAGGAGGAATAAATAACTCGGCACGGCCGTTCTTGATGACTAGTCGCACTTTCTTTCTTGGCAGGGCGATACCATTGGCACAAGCATACAATAACGAACTGTCCAAACTCGTAGGGGCATTGGTTATCATGTTGAGTGCAGTGTGGAGATCAGTATCTGGCTCAGACAAGGTAGTGCAAGAACGCTTCAACCCCAACGACGACGATACATCAGGGAGCGACGACGGCGTGATAGATCGTTCCAGAGATGATTCAAAAATGGTCGGGAACAGAGGAAGACTAGCTACTCTCTGTTTCTGTTGGTAGAACAGTTCCGGGTCGATACCAGCATTCATAGATTCAGGGCTGACGACATCCACTGCCATGTTAACATTATTAGTGTCGCTTAGAGCAGACAAAATAGGTGAGGAAGGAATGGCGTCAAGGGCAGAGCGATGTTCAGCACCAACAGTAGTCTCGTGATAAGTCACCCGGCCCCGCAAAGGAGATGAGGCCAGATCCTGAAACATGGTGACGTTACGATTGTCATTGGACTGTCTACGGCGTTTGCGATTGGTCAAGGGCGATTCAATAGGCGACGAAGTATACATTCCAAGCGATGGAAGCGAATTTTCAGTGAGTTCTGGACTAGTAGCCTCACCTGAGACTTTACTCTTACGTCTTCCAGAACCAGCAGTGCCGGATGCAGACTTTTTGGCGGGAGTGGTCCTGACCAGAGTGGTAGTCTGACTCTCGGCAGATGTCGTGCTAGTAGTCTCATCAATGATGAAAGTGAGGTTCTGATTCTTGTCTCCAAGCACCTTTGGGGGCCTTCCAGGACGTCTGACGGGACTGAGATAGTTAGTAGGTGAAGCAATCAAGCAGCCAGTGCACAGATAGCAACGTTCGCGAACCCAGCAATGGTCTACGGCCATGAGTTACGGAACTGAATGTAAAGAAAACACTTACGTTATAGCGCTGCGGGCAGCAGTTGAGGCAGCAGTCATAATGTCGTAAGCCTGAAGTTGAACAAACAAACAAGTATAGCAGGCCAGAAGGACAGTGAGTAATCAATAGTTGTCAGACACCAAGCAGTGCTAATCAAGAAATAAGTAAACAATGGTGATAATTAACGAACGAAAGAATAAAATGAAGAAAAAAGAATGACTTTTGAGAAACCAAGTTCACAGCCTCAAAATATAACCGTCAGGTCAACCTTGATGTTACACCACTTGATATCTCAGACAGAACCAGCCTGGAGGACCGAATCGAAAGGACAGACGTCGATGTTTTATCAGTCTGATCCAATGTATATCCTATTTCAGAAGCTGGCCAAGGCGTTAGACACTGGCTCAAGTCACTGCCAGATCGGAAAATAACAATATTCTAAGGGGTTTTGGTTTTTGCCTTTCTGAGATTGTATGCCACTATGTGCACATGTACGAAAAAGAAAACAAACGAGATCTCGACGCGACGTCCGCCGAGACGCGAGTGATCTGGTGAATAAATCGTGCCGTGCTAAGACACCGGTATTGGGAGTATGCAAAGGCCGGCAAAGAGTAGAGCGACAATCCCTCTGTAATATCAGGCGCCTGGCGATTTATTAGCACTTGCCGAGATATTGGCTAGGACTTCTGTGTGTCGATGAGGATTTCGCCGGGGATGTTGCGTGAGCGGCCGGGGCGTGGGCACTGAGTATTGGGCGTGCTGAGATGGTGGTGCCGTTGCAGCTCAGTATTACAGTCAAGTGGGTGAGAATCTTCGGAAATAACTGATTCAGGTACAAATGGAGTAATTCTCTTGGATGAAAAAGAAAAGTCACTCGCGGATGTATCGAAAACGAGTCTCAAACCACAACTCCTTTAGTTAATAAAATTTGACTCTACCGGGCCAGATTTGTTGGTTCTCTGTTCACGAGCGAACAGTCTACTATCGTTACGGCCAGAAGTTGTATTTCACGTGGTTCCGGTTTTAGACTGTCTCTGGAATGTACCGTACCCAGCTAATAGACCAATTCGTATGACGAGCGTACTCGAACTGCAAATGGCGAGATGACAAGCAGCCAAATAGTGTAGTATGTAGCTGTACAATAGAGTTGACAAACTTAATACCTATCAACGGTATACAGACAAGCCGATGCAGGTGGCAGTCCTGAATGGGATAGCGACCTGTCTATCTGGAATGTTAGCCTAACGAGTTCGAGAACAACAATTAATCCAAATTAACCAGACAAAACGGCTGATCAGACAAGCAAGCTGTTTCGCTTTCATTGAGAAATGTCAATCTGTCATGCCAATTTAAGCACTTTCCTGTTCTTATCGACATGCACTTCTAAATGAAAACGTACAGACAAGCCATAATGGAGCAAGTTACAGCGACGGAGCTATCGGCTGTTCTAGCTGGGAGCGAGCAAGCCAAACAGATCCATAGTCCCGAGCCGTTCTCCTATCAATTGTCGGCCGGATATTATCATCCTGACGACTGAGCTTCTGTCTGTCACTTTTACCCTTTGACGCGTCCCATTCTCTTCTATACTTACGCGTTCTCCGCCTGTATCACTTATGCGATAAGGAAAATTACTGCCGATAGAGATGGTTACTGTCGATCTCTCTAGACTACACGTGAGGAGAAGGCGGCACTTGCAAGCCAACTATCCGGAGAGCAGGTATGAGTGTATAATCGTAACGTCCCTGGAATATCTAATGAGAATATCAATTGGTTAGTTCTCCGAGGTCAGGGCGTCCTAAGCTTCGTATTTGTGTATTGTGTCTCCTAGCCGGTGAGCTGAAAAATAATATCAATCAATCAATACAATAATATCTGCGGTATTCAACGGCAACGATTCTTGACGAGTTAACGATATGCCAGACTCTGTCTACAATAAACCTATTAATTGTTGCCAGACAATTGTATCTTATAATCCCAAATATATAAACAAAAGACTTTTTAAATGAGCTGCTAGTAAAAAAAAATTGTACGGTTTCCTACCAGCCGACAGTCAATCCTGTTCTCCTCAGCAACAGGCAACAGCCGGAACTTGACAACGACGTACAGTTAGCTGCGTGCACATTTATATGTACAACAAAAATCACAAACCGTCTCAGCGCTGATTCAGTATCGAGTGTGTCTCTTTCTGTTAAGAGAGAAGCTTCGAGTGCAGTATCCAGGAGGGCTTTGACAGCCGCGGTTCACAAGTGACCAACCATCTCTGCCTGACAGTTTTGCTTTTACGTTACGGTTGAAGTATCACAATTCCGGCTTGATCCCGGACGTCCGAGTTACTCGAGTTACCACACTGCTGCTGCTGCTGCTGCTGCTGCTTCGAAACTAGGTGGCCTGTCGCACTCAACTTCGCCAACTGCATTGCAGTACGTACGCCCGCCATAGAATCGACTGGCTATAGGTTGGTTACCATGCAACGAAGACAACTAAACTTTGTTGAAATATATAGCCTTTGACCTTTTCCCTGCTTTCAATCCTAGGGCGTTACACTCTTTTTCATTGCTTTCACCACTCTAGTCAGCCCCGCCTGTAACACCAACCACACTATATAGTTCGATGAGATGTATAGCTCATGCAGCTCTCAATTACGCTTCCTGATTCGGCAAAGTCAAAACATTCCTGCTCTCCAATTACCTACTGTAACGTATATGTTATTATTTACATAAATCTAGCTACATGCAAAATGCACCGCAACAATAAATCGCGGCACTCTAAAATGTAAAAAGACCGGATCTCTTCTTCCCAAATGGATATATAAATAAGGTAGCAACGAAAAGGCCTACTGTAATACCGATACATACTTGTATCATAGTAATACCCAGTGACATTGCGCTTGTGGCCATAGCCTGCTGATTGGCAAGTTCTGTA
Organism: Sugiyamaella sp. yHKS617; assembly: GCA_030580325.1. Classification (NCBI taxonomy): domain Eukaryota; kingdom Fungi; phylum Ascomycota; class Dipodascomycetes; order Dipodascales; family Trichomonascaceae; genus Sugiyamaella; species Sugiyamaella sp. yHKS617. The sequence goes on along the minus strand of JAKTSR010000015.1, from coordinate 34,940 downwards.
CGATTCGACACAATGTCGTCTGCTACCTGAATGCCTGAAACAAGACTTCCCTGCGAGGCAACCCCACCCGGTACAATGACAAATATACCTGGCAACATAGCGGCAAATGCTAATCCATGGCCAACTCTCGAATACACATTTCCAAGAATACCAATAACGAAGGCTGAGATAGCAGAAGATACTTGAGACGCTCCACTCAACCTTTTGTTGATAAAATAGGTAACCACATAACCTGATGCGGATATCAAAATCATAACTGGCAGCTGTCTGACCGATGCTTGGTTTACACTGGCAATACTGCATCTAGTTAGTAACTATTACATCCTTGACATGCCTGATTTTTAAATTACTTACAATCCAGTGGCAGCAGGAAGAAATAAAAACTTATACCAGGGGCTCAATCCAGCAGGACAAGTGACTTCAGAAGTAGCGTTATGGTCGATCCACCCGTAGATAGTCGCACCTAATGTAATACCGAATCCAAGGAACACTGTGCTAAGTTAGTACAATCTTCACGACTCGGAAAACAAATAATCAACACCAGTCATATACTTACAGGCATAAATCACCGCATAGAACATCCTCACGGCTCCCGCGACAATATTCTTCGACTGCAGCTCCAAAGAACCGCAAAGAATAATATACCCAGGAAGAATCAGTGCCAAAGAGCCTTGAGCAATGGCAGCAAAACAGAATATGTTTTGGGAACTACCAATTGATCCAAAAGCTCTAGCCAGGAAGCTTACAAGAATGGATGACGTGACCTCGAAGACATTGCTGTAAAGATCGGAGCGTGGTGCTATCCAAATTTGAAGAATACCGACAAGACCTCCAAGTACGAGGGAGATAGGGAAGTCGCGCCAAGTACCACCGAACGAGAGGACGCTGAAAAAGGCCGAAGCCAGGGCGAAAAAGAGAATACAAACCCATCTCGGATACAGATTCTTGGACTTCACTAAATCATCCAATCGAGTAGATGCTTCCTGAACACCAATGATATCGTGAACGACTTCCTTATATATCTGGTGCACTATATGTAGTTTGCTCAGGTTGAGTCCTTGAACCACCCTGACGAGGTGCATTTCTGAGGTATGTGTTGTAGGGTCTCCGAATGATGTGATCATACAGCCTGGTATATACAAGAATTGACCGTCAATTTCCAGAATTCTCGATGTCATCTTCATATACTCTTCAAGACGGTGTGTAGGGGCTCCAAACATCATCAACGCCCGACACATTCGCAAAATAAATCTCTGTCTCTGCAGAACATCGGCGATATGGACCGTGATTCTGATCTGCTCAGCTAGCCTTGCTGCCTTCTGCTTCTTCTTGGAAAGCCCCTGTTGCTTTTTGTTCTGTCTGGATTTTCTGCCCTGAGAGATATCGGCATGGATACCAGGAGCCGCCAATGTTTGCGAGGCACTCAAGACAAGATCTCCTAATGAACCGGACGAAGCATTATGCTTATGCTTGTACCATTTTGGTGACTTGGGTCGATTATCTTCCGCTGAATGCAAGCGGAGTATCTTTGGACGGGTGTGCTTCGGGTGCACCGGTGTGCTTGCGCCAGACCCAGAGGGGGGCGAGTTCGCGACTGACGAAGGTTCTGAATAAGGACCCAGAGTACTGCCGCCGAGACTCACATTACTCCTGGATGCCTCATCATTTTCTCCATACAGCTTGAGTAAACTGCCCAAAATGCCCAATTTTACATGCGAGGGAGGCGAGATATAATCTTCGTGGCGGGGTGTTTGTAGACCATCGGGAGGAGGCGTATGAGGGTACTCAGCGTCTTCTGGCCTGCCTGAAGCCGCTGACTGTAAAAAATCGGAATTTGGAACTGTAAAGCCTTGGTCCTTATTAAAATCAGCTGCTGGAGAACTGGCTTCGCCGGGATGTGTTTGGGAAATTAAAGGATGGTGCATATCCGTGTTTCTCACCGTATGAGTACGAACCAAAGTTTCTGCCTCTCCAGCCGCCTCAAGAGCCTCGGTCTGATCCTTTAAATCCTGTAGCTTTTTATCAAGATTTAACAATTGTATATCGCCTTCCATATGCTCTCCGTTAAGATAGGGAGAGCCGTCCACGCTATCCTGGCCAGAATGACTATGCAGTCCTTTCTCTTCATAGTCCACGGCTCCCGGGGCCAGCCCTCCTGAAGTATAATTTCCAATGTCTAACACATGTGACAACGGGTTTGTCGAGGCCGTAACAGCCCGTTCAGGAACCTGTAGAAGCCCGACTTTCGAATCAAATGACTGCCGACTGTGAATGTCAACGTCCGCTTCGCTGTCGTATGCATCGTCCCCATTATAACTCCCATCGTCATTGTCAAACGCCTCGCCCAGTTGAGCATTCGAGCTTCTGTTGTATAATGTATTGGCTAGAGTAGTCATCTGGAGCACTTCAGAGTCCCTATGTTTCGAGGGCACGTATGTTGGCGACTTATAAGTGAAGTAGTCGCTATCGTTAGCGCCATGTCCACCGGTACTGTGCGAACCTTCAGTTGCTGTATATATACTTGAGAATACCGGACTCGAAGTAGGCAGCTGACGAACGGTTCCATTATCATGATCCTGCACCAGTATAGGAGGGCTTGCCAGCGGTGAACTCAGACGCTTTTTTGATTTGGGAGCTGGTTTCAAGGTGAATTCGCCCTCGCCATCATTACGCAACGGAGCTAACTGGCCTGCTATTGAGCCACTGGATTCACCCGACTGGGCTTTATCGCCGTTTGGATAGTGGATGACCCTTGACAATGGGTTATTGTCGGCCGGAAACCGGACTCGTTGAGTCTTGTTTTTAAGCACACCGGCTTTTGCTGTGGGAGTCGATGCCTTGCTACTGTCATTACTGTCGGATCCCGGAGATGGGAAAGCCTTTTCCGACGACATAGGTCTCGAAGCGTCTACTGTGCTATCTGGTCTGATTTACTTCGAACCAGTTCTCGGCTTATTTTCCAGATTCCAGCTTCAAAATGAAAGTAATCTCGTAGAAGGAGAGAAAACAGTCGACCAGCTGTCATTCAACAAGACAGATTTGAGCGAATGTTCTTCACTCACCAAACTCTTCCGACAAACTCTAATAACTACCGGTCAGACGGTTGGTTCGGGCTGCGCCGTCTGTCAGCACGAAGTTGCAACCCTGGCAATTAATTAATTGTCTCCGTTGTCAAAACCCCGCAACTGTCTTTATGTCTTGGCTAGTCAGAGAAGGATATTTAAATAGAGCAATATCAAGTCGGAAGTTGTGGGTCTAGAAAAATCCCGAGCCAACCTGAATAAGTATGGCGGGAAAACGCTCTACCTCGCCTATTCGGGATATTTTAATAAGGATCGGCCACCATGTTAATTCCCATGCTTGCGATATGCAAGGGGCATATGCCATTGCAGTTGTTTGTAGATAATCAGGCTCGGAGCATGAGCAAGAGAGATCCTTCTTAGTGTTCAATATTCACATAGATTCCAGCGCTTAGTAGCTGCTGCTTTTCAACCTGCCTTTCAGCTCAGCCCGAGTCATTATCGAGTGAGGCATATAGCAATACCAGTCCATCTACTACCAGTCCATCTACGTCGACGGCGCCTCTCTCGGCCAAGCATGATGCCAGCTGCTCCATCTCTGCACCAAGCACTCACTCATAGAGACCTTTCTAATAATAGGTGCACCCGTGAAGAATCGCTTGTCCCCGGATAAATTTCCAGGTCAGGTACAATTAATAACTAAGTGGCACATCTGGTAGTCCGGTTGGGAGGATCTCGCATGACATGTCTGCAGGGAAGTGTACCTAAATCAGTATATATCGATACATATGCATATATATATAATATATAATCTTGAGCTGTCGCATCCCAAGCGCAACCAGCAACATTCGCCAGTTGCGCCTCGCGCCCATTCTCCCACTCCACGCTCCATAAGCGCCGCAACCCTGTGGAACCAGCAGCGGCAGCGCCCTGCTGCAGACTGGGAGAGACCAATACAAAGTGATATGTTAAAAGCCATTTGTTATATATAAATATGGATGCAGCACCACGCTAAGTCAATTACAGCCCTCTCTAGACGTCAGTGAGCTTTGAGTTTTGACTCGTTTTATGATCACCTAGGCCTTGATGACCTTCGACTCGTAGAACGAGAGATATCCCTTGATAGGTGACACCTGGTCATAGGCGTTCTCGTATACCCAGGCAACGTCCTCCGGGCCGTCTACTACAGAATAGTATGAAGCGTAGCCCTTGAAGGGGCAGTATGTGACGGTGCTGCTCTTCTTCAGGACGCTGAAATTCACATCGTTCGGTGAGACGTAGAAAACATCCGGGTACTTCTTCGACACGCCATCAGCTGGGTTGTGTGCCTCGTGCAACACAATGGGCGACGAGGTCGAGGCAAGCTTGACCGTCGAATCGCCCACTTTGACTGAGTAGGCAACGTTGGCATGAACATTCTCAGTAGTAATTGGGTGCTCACTGGACAGAGCCTTCTGTCGCGAGTGGTCTGTAACGTCAATTGCAGCGGAAGCCATTGTGTAGTCAAGTGCCAATGTCAATTTGTAAATAACTTGTGTACTTCGGAGTACTAGCTCCTTATATAGTTGCACACTTGGCCCTTCATTTCCTAATGCCGCGGTGTTACATGCTCATTATAAAGCTCCGTCACCTAATATGTGGGGACCATCACACTGACCCTGCCATATGCGGTTCTCTCCGCAGCTCCATTCCTTCGGGGATAGACCGCTGTCCGCGGAGCAGGTGCCAGTGGCTGGAACTCTGACTCCTTCCTGAGCTCAGGCCGGCTGTACGCAAAAGAGCAGGAGACAGGGGAGGTCAACGACGGCGCGGTCCCGGAGAAGCCGCCGGCAGTCGGTAGATAAATCCACTGCGACTGCTAGCACTGCCTGCCTCCGGCAGCTGGGGCGCTGCCCCAGACCCCGTAGCTTCTGCTGCGCAGGAGGTTACTCCCGGTTACTCCCGGGCGGGGCCTCTTCTCGCTGCGTCTTCTCGCTGCGCTTGAGCGAGGGAGTCTGGGGGCAGGGCGAGACTGCTGGCTAACACAGCTCGCCTAGCGAGCACAGCGGGGTTTAGTACAGCACTCCAGCTGCTGGAGCGTACCTTCATCAGAGGCTTTATGTATATTACTAGATTAGTTGAATGCAGTCGTGTAATTAAGAGCAAGAGCAAAAATTAGTGTGCGAGTTGCTGTGTTCGATATGCTCCATATGCTATGCTGAGTATGCTTCATTAAGTGTCGGTAAGTCGGTCAGCAGGGGTGGCCTCAGCCGGTTCATTTGACGCGACGGACAAAGTTGAGTTCGCTAGGGCGTTGCTTGATCTCGTCGAGAGGTGGAGGGCCTATGGGCTGTCGCCACGGAATTTCGTACTCACTGGAGGGACCGGTGCGATTGCCGCTTAAGCCGCTGGGCGCACGAGTGCCGAACCCGCCGCTGCCAAAGCTGTAGTTGCTGCTGGAAATTGCTCCAGAGGGAGAAGCTGAAGACTTGGATCCACTGCTTCCGTAAACAGTAGACGACAGTGATGAGGCTTTACGGTGGCCACGTCTAAACGCAGGGGTCGAAGCGTTATTGTTGTTGACATTGCCGTTATGATTGCCAGCACTACCGATACCAGCTCCGGTGTTCTGAAACGAATTGGCACTGGGAGAGAACGGACGCGATTGAAAATTCTGGTAGCCCACATTGCCTTCAGACTGGAGTGACCCGTAATTAGGGGCCGGCTGCTGCTGATACTGGGTAGCGTTGTGGGGCTCGGAATTGAACAGCAAAGGTGAGCGGAATGACGACGATGACTGTGGTCTCACGGGAAGTGACGGACTGGAGGGCCTGTTGAACAGTGACGCACCGCTGGGATATACACCCTGGCTCAACCGTTTTTGCTGATACAGTGGCGAGAACTCAGGGACATAGTCTGACAAGGAATTTGTTTCGATTCCTGAATAACTGTTTGAATAACCATGAGAATGAGTAAACCCACCCGATGGTGCGGGTGATGCTGCAGGTGAAAAGGCGGCCGAATATTTGTTACCCGACGAAGTTCTCTGGTGACCACCAGTCGACCCCTGTTTATACGAACTGAAACTTGAAGGCACTGCAAAATTGCTATAGCCGCCAATATCAAGGTTTGACATGGACTCCAACGTCTCCAGATGCTGAGAATTAGCTAGAGGGTTCATTGTAGGGCTGGACCCGCCAGTCTGAAGTCCGTAAGCAGCAGCGGCTGAAGACATGGCGGCCTGGATTCTCTGTTGCTGTTGTGAAATATACAGGCTAGTCGCGAGCAGCTCCTGCTGTTTTGCATATAAAGCAGCATATATGCCGTTGTCAGTGATACCAGAGGCTGTGGCTCCAGAGTTGGATGGAAGGCCAGGAACGCTTGTACCAGGGATTCCTGACATGATACCGTTGCCGAGACCAGTGCCAATGCCAGTACCAGTGCTGCTGTTGCTGCCTGAAGCAGGAGAACCAGGCAAAAAACCGGCGCCAGAAGTCGAAGACGACGAAAATGCATAATACGACGGAGATCCCGGCGGTGTCGACTGGCTACTGCCGCCGCCACTGCCACTGAGACGCTGTTCTCTTTCTCTCTGCCGCCTGTCAGTGGCTGATCTCAGACCTGCTACTAGTGCAGCACGGGGAGACGGAGCACCCGAGCCCATGAGTTTCTGATTTTCCGTTCCATCTGGGATACGAATTGGTGCAGGTCGCGAAGGCGGCAAAGGCAAGGGGCTTCGGTCGTTAGCCAAGTCACGCAACCTCGGTGTAGAAGGGTCCATTTTCAGCATGGAAAGCAACAGGACAAGGAATGCAAAAAATTCAGGAAAAAGAGCAAACGACAAGCAAGCGGAGGAAGAGGATTCCGGAATTAATCAGGGACAATCGAGAAAAAGTGAGGAAAGCAATAAAGAAAAATGCAAAAAGCGAAAGCGAGGGCGAAGACGAAGAGCGAAAGGCACAGAGGCGAACAGGTTAACAGAACAAAACTTTTTCTTGAATTTTTGCTACGTCCAGCGTAAATAGGCTCTCGGGATTATATGGCCAATATCACAGGTTCTAGAGCGATCACGAGTTCCAAAACATAGGCAGAACAATTCAGGGCCATAAATTGATTCCACCAACTGATAATATCCACGATTCTAAGTTCAAGTAAGTCTCTAGTAATCGAGCTTTCCCAGGCAATTTAGAATGCAAAATTCGACCACGAAGCAGCTGACAGACAACAAATACCCAAATGAATCAACTCCCAGAAACCAATTGACGACCATAAATATCAAAACAGTAGGGACTAGCTAACAGAACATACACGATAAGGACAGGGATCATCCACAACCAGCCTCTATCATCAACCAGTGGCAATAGAAACCTTCCAGGCAATGAGGTCACCAAGGCAAAGAAGCCGCAATACACTTCTCACCGGGTTGCTGTTAAAACGAAAGTGCTGTGTCGCGGAATAATTGCGTGGACACAATGCTAAACCTAACGTTATCTCCAGACTCAGGGAATTATTTTTCTATTGTGTTTCACTAGGTCAGCCGCTGCTACTATTCTCAGCGGATGCGGGTAGCATAAACTAACCACCCAGTTAGCGACTGATGTCAACTTATGCGCATAAATCGTACACGGCTGCCACAGCCGGCCAGCCAGGCTGCTTGACAGTTTAATTAGCCACGCGTCCTACCCCTGAGTTTGTACCCGCGTGGGGGTCGTTTCCGGCATTCGAGGCCTGATTCCGAGCCTCAACCGGCCACTTCGAGCGCTGGCAGTTTCAGATTTTTCTTTTGTTATATAACATGAAATCGTAATCAGAACAACGGCCTGGACCGAGCCGAGTCACTGGCAGTGGTGTTTGGGCCGTTTGCCTCAGGCCATATGGCGGCGGTTCCGGACACAGTCCCCAGATATGCATATAGGCCTCCGGTGGCCGGGGCGCTGCCCCGGGCCCCGTTTCTCCTGCCTCTCAGGAGTTTCCGTACCTGGTAGCATGGTAGCATGGTAGCATGGTACAACCGCGTTCGCAACAATGGAAGCAAACATGTGGTCGTTTGTAGAAAAAGAAACCGCTAGTCGTCGTCGAAAAAGTCGCTGTCGTCGCGCTGTGGCTCTGCGAACTTTAGAATTGTTGTGTCTGCGCGGCCAGTGCCCCCAGTACTAATGCGATTGATCACGCCAGCAACTGCCATCCGTCTCTCGAGAACATTGATGTCGAAATCCATGGTGCCGCCGCCCAGGTCCTCGAATCCCACCAACCTCATCGTCTCGTGGCCACTGACAAACCCCATGACACAAGGTAACACTCGAACACTCAATTTTGTCACTAGAAAGGGGGCATCTTGAGCATCTATCTGTAAGAATCTCGTTTCCAAATGCCTGGTCGCTAGGTCCTACTTGCTGTTAGTGCTGTCCATCTAGCCTGAGCCAGAAACATCATAGCATACCTCTAGCTTTTTTGTCATGATTTTGCACCTTTGAAAGTCAGGGTGAGAAAAATGCAGAACAGAATATTTGCTGGTGGTCGTGATACTGAGTACCTCCTGCTCGGTTGTGACACGCGTAACCACTCCGTAGCCCTGGCTAACATTACGCTTCGACGTGGTCATCCTAGACATGTTAGAGATGGTAAAGTGCAAAGGTGCCTGATTTCAGAATAAATCAATCAAATGTAACCTACAGATTCTGGAGCTCCTGTCTACGCTGTTCTCTGTATCCGGCAAAGGCCTCGTCGTCGTCCAGGAGATCCAAGAACTCGTCGTCGTCCACGTCTGGTTCGGAGTTTTCGTGTTCATTGGATCGATAGTGCGAGGTTACCACCTGCTCCTGGTAAGCATCTGCTAGATATGCGGTCGATGAGGTAGCCATAGCGAGTGAGTGTATTGCTGTTGTTCAGTGACGAGAATATCAGGATCTAATGTTTATATGCCTATTTTCTGATTTCCGCTTTCGGCAGTCCAATCGAGCTGCACGGCTCAACTCAGGGGTATGGCACCCCGGTCCCGCTCTGAACGTGAACGAACGGGCCTTGGGCTGTCTCTCTTCGGGACAAGCCTGCGGGGACTGGGGCGCCGCCCCAGGCTTCGTGGCTCCTCGAGCGCAGCTCGAGGAGGTTGTTCCCGGGAGTCGGACGAGGCAACAGGCCCAGTGGGAACTGTGTCAGCGCCCCAACCACGATAGCGCCAATATCGGCAACTCCTTCTCTTATAAGGCACTAAGAACACGAGTTACACGGTGACAGAACCCTGGGGAAGCTGGGGTAATCGTTCTGAAATAGGGTCTTCAGCGGACACTGCGGTCATTCCCCGGTGCAACGGTCGCTGGTCCATTGCCCGTCGAGAAGCAAAGACTATTGCTCGCAGTTAACTGTCAAACAAATTCTGACTCCAGATGGTTCTGGTGTTCAGGAATATGGCAAAAGCGGATCTGGGATACGGACCATGAAATTGGCGATGCACCCAGGCTTAATATACCTGGTGAACTTTCCACGCCTGGCATTTCATTAGCAGATTACGCGTTCATCTTGAGCAGCCCGTCAAAGAGCAGCTGCATCGCCAGAATTCATAGTCAGCCAGTCTATGAGCTCCTTCACGGATTCCAGTACTGTTGACGACATGCGCTGTAGTCCGGTGTAATCACCAGGTGGTCTGGTGGCATTCAGCAGGTCCAAGCTGTCCTTTAGATTTTTGTCAATCAGCTTTGTTGTCTGAAGAATCTTTTGAAGTTCCTGAATCGCTAGCAGCTCTCGGCTGGTCAAGTGTACTGTCGACATTGCTGCTCCCCTACGCGAACGCGAAGAGGTCGCGACACTCGGTTGATTGGTCCGGTACATGTCAGTGCATCCATCGACAGCCGTGCACCCCTGAAATTTCCAATAACCACAGATCAGACGGGTGGGGATGCGATTATTTCTATTAATTATATTACACAGAGGGAGGTAGCAGTGGATCCGTGCGTTTCTGATTATTCTCATACACTAAATACTACTTTTGAATGCTTGCCTGGATGATTTTGGGGAGCGCCAGATCTACCCAAGACCCTTATCTCCAGCCCCTGGAGGTCTTGAGACGTTATGTACTCAAAAAGGAGATCTAAATATACAATGTTCCATTCCAGAAGAGAATAAACCGAATAAGCGCCTGGCACACGGTAAAGGCGATGTTGAGTGAAAAAATGCGCCAACAAGATCAAGGCAACAGCCATGGAATATGCTATTCTTCTCGCCAGTACAGTATTAATTCTTTCCGACAGATAATTTCTGTCCTGCTTAAAATGTAAAATGCAAAAACCCCACATTACTGTCAAGAACATATGGCCAATTCTAGCCATGTCATGCCATTCTTCTGAGTCCTGCGGCGGTATATACACAAAGAAACCATCCGCTACTGCTCGCAACAAACCAACTATCAATATAAAATTTGTCAACTGTGAGCCACATGCTTTCATCAAAATATACCATAATATTACTAGAACGACTCTTGGGCCTATACGGTTAGCTTCGAACGTGACACATCTTTTGAGTCAGGGCGACACTTACCTGCTGCTAGAGCACAAACAATCTGGAAAAATGATCTTTCCCTATAACTGTAGTTGGTGATGGATGATACGGGGAGCAACCACTCCTCCGTGTAGCCGAATATCCCGTCTTTTGCGGTCGGGTAGCTGTGGCCCAGGCACAGTGCGATAAACAGCGCACCTCCAAACGCAACTAATCGTTAGTATTTGAATATTCAACTCGCTTATGTGGAATGGCATTTAAATGAATACCACAAAATATCCTAATGGAAATCGAGACTCGTCTATAGGAACAACTTACTGAACGTGAGACTCGAATATGTATTGACAAACCATGTCGCGTTTGCCTGTTCATAGTTAGCTAATGCCACAGCACATGGCGCAAACTTGTACGCGGCCCTATATTTACCCTCGTAAGAACGGTCTTAGAGGAGTCTGCTGATGAGGCATCGGCCCCGCCCTCGTATGAACTCATGGCGATACGGTATCGGCTTACTCCAAGTCATCGGCCAGTTAAACATAGACATAGAGATACGGCGCTATGCAATACTTGGAACACGAATTCAGTTCCATGCATTCAGGGTTCATACCGATCCCACGCAGGGTCCGCTTCGACGGCTCACCGACTCTAACGGCAACGAATGCCCAATAGTCATCCGAAGGTGGGAATGCGCCCAGTTGATCTAGCTATCTTTTCAATACTGGTTTATCTAAAATAATAAATAGATCACATGCTAAGTTTTCTCTCTTTCCAGGTTTTCCACTCATGTGGTATGTCGAAATCGACGTTGGTCATGTCAGGGATAGGCTGGCCAAATGCAAGCAGTTCGTTTTTACGATGGTTTCGTCGTGCTAGTTGGTCAAATCTCGGGCGGACAGTATATGGGCGGAAGAAGGACGTGAAGGGCTTATGCGTAGGTGGTTTCAGAGAGGCTGGAGTGATCTTAGAGATGTTCTTCGAAGAGACAGTTGGCCTTAGTGGTGTCGTCGGAACGGGGGACTGCGATTGGCTGCGCCGGGCCAATCCATGCGATGTTGGAAGCCGTAGGATCATTTTGGGCTGGGGAGACTCTGAATTCATCACCGGTGTTGAGGGCTCTTTGTTGTTGCGAGCTTGGATTTCTTTTTTCTTCCAGGTTTGATATCTTTCTAGATACATCTCAATTTCAGCCAGCGTCAATTTTCTTTTCAGTTCGAGCTCTTCCTGATCATTGGGATCCTCAATAGCTGTTATTCTCAGGATATCTCGTCTCCAGGATAACCCTTCTAATAGCTCCTTCTGAGCCATCATGGCGTCCACTTCCAGGGCTGTCTTTTCACGCTCGATTCTTTGGATACCCTTCTCATCGCGCTCCATGCGACGATGATAAACTTCGTAGAGTGCATCACCTAGAGGATCCTTATTTGTTGAACCACCATTGTTGACGGGTTTATAGGCTTCTACAGGTGGCCGAGGCACAGTTGACGGGCTGGCCACCTCGTGCGTTGTCCGTGTGTCCTCTCCCCAAGCATTATCATAACTTTTCCCAAAAACAAGCTGTAATGGCTGGTCCCACTGGTCCTGAGACCGTTTCTTTATATCTTCTAAGTTGAAGTAGAAGAGCGCAGGGTTTGTTGACTTGGAGGCTTGCCTGTCTTGGGACCTCAGTTTCCGACCCTTCGAATCTTTTTCTTGCGAAGAAGCTTGTACCTGGCCCTTTATAGAGTCACCAACCGCCTTTTGATTTGATGTCGTATCATTGGGTATATCTCTAACCACAGGTTCACCCTGCGAGTTTGAGGCATTCGATATTTCTGACACCGACTCCAGCAGCGGGTGTGTTCCAGTAACAGATGCACTGTTCAGTCCAATCGGCACTTTATCCAAAGCATTATTAGATGGTCTTTCTAAATCAGTCCCAGGTGTCATAAATGGCATGAGACCATTCAGAATGACTCGCAGAGGGTTGGTCATGTGTGGTTTGACCCTTAGCCGTTAGCTATACAAGCCAGCAATCAACTATCAATTAACATACAATCAGGCCCACGCATAACACGACCCAAAGGTCATTTTAAAGGAAAAGCGGGGAGATAGCACTATAGTCCTGGCCAGATTAGCACCACCGCTCTACAGTAAAGCTCGAGGGAGAAATTAGGGCACGATATATGAGACGTGAAATCAATATCAGCATATTATTCTGTACGAGGTCTTGTTCTTGGGATGATCCCCCCTGCATAAGACACGGTGATATGCTGCGGTCGTGCTGTCAACCATTGATTGTTAGTCGATACAGCTTTCGTCGTTTAGAGTTCGAACAAAGCAGCTACGGGATTGGGTATAGAAGGTATTCAATTTACCTTTGGCTTCCCCTTGAGGCTTAGCTCGACCAATGCCTGGTTTCAAATCGGCATATAGAAGAGGAGGCAATCCCGTCAGTGATTTCTCGGAAAACATCGACCTTGGATCTGACTTGCAACCAGCATCTCAGTTTCTACCTCGAAGAAAAAAAACCGCAAGGGCGAGATTTCATTCATTTCTCCAAGGCATTGGACATATCGACCCAGAAATGGTCCGCATTCAGATCAAATCACTGAATCAATGGGCAAAGGGCAACTATCGTTCAAATTTTGCAAAGCCCACGTATCTCCATGTTTTATTAATATCATGGCTCCTCCTTCTTTGGTATGGGGAGCGTCACTATCCTTATAGTGCAATACGGGCAAACTGCCATTGGCACGCACACAGTCCAGATTCTCATCCGTCTCGTGTTGCTTTGATTGCCGACCCACAGCTCATTGATGACAACACCTATCCAGGACGGCCAAAAACACTCCTATCTATTACCAAGTACATTGTTGACAGCTATTTGAGGCGTAACTGGATTAACATTAATAAAATTTTGGACCCACATGCGAATATCTTCTTGGGTGACTTGTTCGACGGAGGTAGAGAATGGTCTGATACGGTGTGGAGAGAAGAGTATGACAGATGGAATAGAATATTTACTCGCCCTCCCTACAAAAAGACTGTCATGAGCTTACCCGGTAATCATGATATTGGCTATGGAGATACATTGGTGCCGCATGCCTTGAAGCGGTTCCAGGCTTATTTTGGCGAGACCTCATCTACAGTAGATGTTGGAGAATATACATTTGTGCTTCTCGATACGATTTCCATGATGAACACTGTTAACAGTAGTATCTACGGTCCACCCACAGAATTCTTGAAAAGCATCGATACCATTTCATCCGAGGATAAGCCTCGAATCCTTCTCTCTCATGTGCCTTTGTATAGACCTCCAGACAGCAAGTGTGGTAAGCATAGAGAATCTTCAAAAAGTACGCTTCCATATATTCATGGCTATCAGTATCAAACGCTCGTCACTCCTAAAGTTAGCAATGAAGTTTTGTCAGCTGTAAAGCCAATTGCTGTGTTTTCCGGCGACGACCATGACGCTTGTCATGTTCAACACAAGTACTACGACCCAAGATATGATCCTCAGCACCCTTCTTACAATCACAAACTTAGTGCTTGGTATCCAGCGGAATCAAATCCTGAAGATCCCTCTCTCAATGCTGTTGCTGGTTCTCGTATAGTGGATGAGTACACCGTGAAGTCTATCTCTATGGCCATGGGAATTGATCATCCAGGCATTCAACTAGTCACCTTAGGTCCTACTGGCATCGATTCTGATCCGTCACATTTTCACACTTCTATCTGTCTTATGCCATCTCCGTTTTGGGCATTTACGCTTTATGGACTCTTTGCATTAATCACCCTTGGAACCATTGTGTTATACAATGTGTTCCCCACTCACATCCCTCGGCAGTTTCTGTTTCTCAACAAAGCATCCATGTCTTCAGACGCATACGCCTCTCTTCCTGTTCATTCGAATGACGATAAACCGCGATCTCCTCTGAATAGGCCTCTGCAAAAGTCTTGGTCGTCGTTAGCGGTTGACGCATGTGTCGTAGCAGGGCTCGTTTTCTGTTTGTTTCTCTATTTAAATTCCGCTCTCTTCGAGTAATATTTACAATTTATTTGATTTGCTGCGGAGACATCGTCACAGGCCACAGTACCACAGGCATACTGGTCTTCCACCGGGATACTCTCCCCTGGGGCATTTAATGAGTCATTCTCGCCGAACTCTAGTTTCTGTGGCATTTGCCTCTAGAGCAGTGCCTCAGTTCTAGAGCTCATATCGGGAGCAGTAATATTTTAGCAACCTTAGAATAGCAAAGGATTATATCTCGTAGAGGCCAAACCCTTCACCTGCTGCATACCTGACGGAGTCACAAGCCTGTTGATCGAGTTCGTATAGTAGTCGAGCCTCTTGGACAGGTATTCCCGCAGTACTAGTGGCGGAAGCTTGTTCAGATTACTTTCTCGTAGGAGCGATGGGATCACTTGGGGTCTAGAATAATTAGTACGTACTCCATAGCTTTATGGCCGCTGGTTACAATGAACTTACTCAACCGTGTAAAGAGTGCCAATATCATGTAGAATTGCAAATCCTTCTGACAAATCGCCGATAACCCATTTATCGATGGTCGCTTGATACGCTTGAAGGTCCCTATCATAAGTTAGTAAATCACGTTGATCCTGAGTTCGCACAATATTGTCTGTCTACTTTGCTTACCTGATTAAAATTAGACCTCCGGCAGGGCTTATCGTAAACTTCTTAAGATGGGCCATCAGGGCCTGTCTCAGGCCCACACCAATCTCCCGAAGAAAACTGTCAACATTCGCTCCGTCTAAGCACTCCAAGGACACGGCATAGACTCCGCTCAACAGATCTCTTACTTCGTCGCAGACTGCTGTCGTCACATCTGTAGAGTCCTCAGGTCGGGGAACAAAGTCCTTCTTCTTTCGTTTAGCCAAAATTGAGTTAATTTTAGTGATAATAAGGTCGATGGTGTTGCTCACAATTGAGTTCATGGTGTCTTCTGCCGCTGATATATAATTGTTTAATATTTTTGCCATGTGCGCTTGCACAGAATCAGATCCGCTGGCCATTGCAAATAGAATATTTTTGACGAATGCAGAGAGAAGCTTTATTGATCCATTAACCACAGGTATTACCTTCAAATATTGAAGAGTGATGTTGCTTCGTTGATCATCAGAACATAGAGCCAAGGCTTCATCGAGTGCTACATCAATATAGCTATGGCCAACTGTATCAATAAGTAATCGAACCAACTCCTGAGCATCATGCTTGACATTAATAGGATTGGCCAGTTCAAGATCTCTACTAACACTTTCCGCAAATGCGCCTAATATCAATTGAATGTTTTCATAGCGAATTTCTAGATCTTTAGTGTCGATTTCTGTGGACACCCGATTGGCATTAAAATCAGGTTGGCTATTGGGTCGAGTCGAGTTATTGTTTCCGTTTCCACTGGAATTGGTTCTTTCTAATCGGACGGCCCTCATGAATTGTCCGATTCTACCCTTTTCATGTGATTTTTCGGGCCCGCCAATGGTGGGCGAACCGCCAATAGAGTCATTGGCGTCCTGCTCACCATCATTTGAAGTTGAGAATCGTCCTAATAATCTTTGATCTCTTTGATTCGAATTATGACTGTGGGCCTCATTGAATTTCTGTAGCGTCGACGCAATCAACTCCTGAAGGCTCCTCTTTTCTGACTCGAAGTATCGGCCGTTGTCTGTATAGGGTAGAAAGATATCAGCAAAGTTCTGGTCAAGCAACGAAGCCAGTTCACCGTCATTGTCCAATGACAGCTGATTAAACCATTCTTTGAATGACTTGACCAGTGCACCGACCCTATTGTAAGCGATGTGTAAAACTCTAACATAAGCCAAAGTGGATATACTTTCAGCGACTTGGAAATAAGCTTCTAGTTGCTGCTGAATTCTTTGTGCAAAGATACGCTGTAGGAACACTTTGAACACCATGACAGGATTGGGAAATACTCTCGTAATAACATCTGCCTCGGATGCGACACCATTCTTGATTTCATCCATAAGATCCTGGATAACTGTTTCAAATTCTATAGTATCGCTTTTTGGCTCTTTCATTTTAATCCACATGGCATCGTCATTCATCCTTGACGTATCTACTAGTTTTTCTCGCACAATGAAAAAGTAGTGCTGGTTAACAAATACCTGTACGACGCTACCTCCCCCATTGAAATCAGTTAAAATGCTGGCAGATTCTCTCATTGCTGTCATGTCAGCTGAGACGTATGCACTGTCAAAATCGGTCAGCAAATCTTTTTCTATGTTTTCGGCGAATTTATCTATTTCTTCATGAGGTGTAGTGAGTCGGCCGTCTGCGTTTCCAATACGTCGGCTTAGCCCCTGTAACTGTCTGACAACACTGGCACATTTTCTCCTGGAAGTCATTGAGCTGTTTTCCCACATTCTGCTGAGTTCCGTAGAGCTTCCCTTTCTCACAAATGAAAGATAAGTTTTAATTAAAAGAGCCGATGATACCGTCTGCTCGTATTGGCCAGATAGAACCTCCAACTTATCCGTTAACGAAGACGTAGCCGATACAATATCACCAACCAGATCTTCTAACCCATTGAATTCAGTCATTGTCGTAGTTATCAGACTCCCTAGCTTGATCATATTATTACTATGTGCCAGTTCGACATGATACACTTCTTGGGCAGCATTTCGCTCTTCGGTTACAGCGGATGATTCTAGTCGCCGTAATTCATTTAACACTGCTTCGAAGTTACGGATGTATGGTTTTGGGTCTAGTGCGCTCACTCCATCCACAACAGGGTCCTCTGTTGAATTAGAAATATTCTGACTCAGCTTCTCAATGAAGTCTTTGGCCGAGAACCCTTCCTGAAAGGTCTCCGGCCTCAGAAGCTGCTGTATATCCTCATCCAGCCCGTACAGACTCATATTGCGAGATCTCTCAATGGATTTTGTTCGATTTGATCAGGCAGGAACGTTTTACAGTCTACTCCAGCTTGAAGGCCATGAGCTCAATGGCCTGTTTATACGTTAGACTTCAAGTAACAACTGATTAGCGAACCAGCGTAACATATGTTTACACAGATACCGCGTTCTGGGTGGGACGTAGCCGCACCTAATATGGCGGGGGAGAATCACTATTAACTACGATATACTACTATTGGTGGCTGAGTAGTAACAAACTCTGATATATTTGAAAGGAGAAATTCGTTAGCTTTTTCAGTCTGCTATGAGCTCTATATGTTATAATTTGGAGCTCAGTAGGTAATATATGTAGATAATCCTATGACCCTGCATGTAGATTATGCAAGATAAGCTCAGCGCTACGCTTTCTACTATCTGAATGAAATGTGGGTCAGGACAAGATAAGAATAGACGTCACAACCAGCGGGATAACCAGCGGGATAACACAGGTGGTGGGCCCTGTTCTTGCTGTTGGCAGCCCTCTAGTTGCTTCTCGTCTAGGATAGACCTAGGGCAATTGTAAGTTGCTCTCTTATTCCTGCTAATTTGCTTCCAAAAACCTCTAGATCAATTTGATCCTACTGATCGCTGAAATTTGTCGGGTTCTTTCCCGAGACTCTTACAGAATATACATGGACTAGTAGCGGAGAAAAAAGCGGGGAATCTGTGCATGGTTACAACCCCCACGTGGGGTGCAGTCATCCGATATCTATATACGCTGAACTACCTCTGTCCCAAATTTTCTCATCAATTGACCAGTTGGTTACACGATGAAGTTGGTTATTGGAACATTTGGCCCGGATGTTTATTCTGTCGAGTTCAATGAAGTGAGCAAAGAATTCACATTGCTAGACAAGAGTTCTTTCGGCTCCGCTGCTACTTGGATCATCGAGAGCGCTCGCGAGGGACTGTTATATGCCACTGATGAATCCAAAATATACAGCGGGTCCGGGAACTACGAAACAAATGTTGGTGCCATAATTGGTTTCAAAGTCGATTTCAATGACGTAAAGTCACCTTTGACAAAGGTTCAGAGTATACTTTCAAAGGGACAGGATCCTACTCACTTGTTATTGAAGTCTACCAACGAGAAAACAGTACTTTTTGCAGCGAATTACAATGGAGGCACTATTTCTTCTTACAATATCCAACAGGACGGAACCATCTCAAACAAAGATAGCTCGGTTATTGACTTCAGTTTAGACTCTTCTTTTGAACTGGGTCCTAGAAAAGACCGTCAAGAATGGGCTCATCCACATTGGATAGGACAGCCGCCATTAACTAAGCGCAGTATTGTGTATACTACTGACCTTGGGCAAGATAAAGTATTTCAATATGAACTGTCTAATGGACATTTGGAGCCTTTGGATATTCCATTCATTTCGACAGCGAAAGGGGCTGGTCCGAGACATATTGCGTTTCATACTGCTCAAGCTTATGCATACGTTTTGAACGAACTCGAAGCTACTCTCTCCGTGTACGAGTACGACATCGACAGTGGATTGATACAGAAGGAACTGCAAAAGCTGCCAACGGTTGCCAAGGAAAAGCAGAGCAAAACTAATCCAAGTGCAATTCGAGTCGACAGAGCCAACAGATATATTTATGTCACAAATCGCGACATATCTAGTGACAAGTCAGGCAATGACTCGATAACCGTCTTTAAGATCGTTGAGGGTGGGCTTACGGAGGTCCAAAACATCTCAAGCGGCGGTTTTTTCCCTCGACATGGAGACTTGTCGCCTGACGAGAATTGGTATATTGTTGGAAATCAGGGAAGTGATCGAGTGGATGTCTTCTCTCGCAGCACAGACACAGGTCTATTAGAATGGGTATCTGGCTTAAAAGGAATCGAGAAGCCTGCTTTTATACATTACTATCTGGGATAGTCCCTAGATTCTTCCATCATCTAAACAATGTATTTTTACTATTATTAAGCCTGAGAGCTGTCAGCTAATATCGAAGACATTGCTGGCTATAGGCTAGCTAAACGCATAGTACAGAAATACAGCGATCTATATATTCAATTTCCTGCCCTCCAAAAAAAAGGTCTGTTAAAACCTTCACCCCCTTTCGGTTGATCCGATATATACTTTCATATATATATATAGCAATACTTACTGTCAACTAATTTGAAATAACTGTTAAAATAGACGACTTATACTGCGCTGATCTGGCTACCCCAATACAACAATACCTGATATTCGCAGCTGTGCCTGATTGGCACAGAAAACAAAAACAAACAAACGGCCTGACAAGCACGGAGAGCAGTTTCCTAGGCCACAACTTAGATCAGACGAATCTTAAAATCATTAAATCGTGGACTACCGGCAGTGCTGTACTGCTTAGCCTCTCTCTCAATGCTGGCGTCTACTAAGCGCTTGTAGTTAGAGCTAAAATTAATTATTCAAGTGCACAAACAGTAAACCCACTTATAGCGCGATCAGTTTACAGATATTCTGATTTGGGTCAGCACGCGTCGATAAAGTCTACACGGCGCTAGCTGTCACGCTATAATGATAAGTGTTAAGTGACCAAATTAACTTTACTTTATTTTTTTTGAATTCATTTATTGTTTCTCATATTAAATCACTTACACTGACAACTAGCAATAATAATTGGCGATATATTTTAGGATCGTTTGCTCAGTTTGCACTTGGAGTCAGCAACGTTTTGGGCGGGGTTTTCATATTTTCTTTATTCAGTGCTGTTCTCAACAAAGGGTTCTTTGTGTTCCACTATATATCTTGTTCTTGTTGACTAGCATCAACACAAGTGCGGTAGCCGTCAACAGCATACAAATCGTTGTCTGATCATTATCATATATGAAAGTGGAAACTTATAGCTCCTAGCATTTTGCCTTATAATGCCTCCTCCAAATGCCGTTAAACGGTCGCCCATTTCGAAGCAGAAGCCCGACTCTCGATATGCAGTTATTATCGACGCCGGATCTAGTGGATCAAGACTGTTCGTCTACGAGTGGCCCGACCCTGTCCAATTCAAAATCGAACAGGCCAGGAATAAGACAGCATTGCAATCACTGCCACCACTCCATCTCGATCCCCAGTGGAAGAAGAAAACCAGTCCGGGAATATCATCGTATGCCGGTACACTCGATAAAGTATGGAACAACCATCTTCAGGAGTTAATCAAGCATGCCCAGTCTATAATTCCTGCAGAGGAACATTTTTCCACCCCTATTTATTTCCTAGCAACGGCTGGAATGAGGCTTCTTCCAGAAAAAGACCAAACCAGTCTCTTGAATGAAGTTTGTTCATCGCTAAAGGAGAACACAAACTTTTATTTGCCTGAGTGTGAGAGTCATGTCTCAGTTATAGATGGTGAAACAGAAGGACTCTATGGCTGGCTGGCCCTGAATTATTTACTGGGCCCTTCAAAGAGGTACGATGATAAAGCCCACTCATTCGGATTCATGGATATGGGTGGTGCTTCTGCCCAAATTGCATTCTCGCCTAACAAGACCGAGACTGAACGTCATCTTGAAGATTTATACGACGTACACCTGAGAAGCATCGATGGCCAGGACCATGAGTGGAAGGTGTTCGTATCGACATGGCTTGGATTCGGTGCCAACGAGGCAAGAAAGCGGCTCTCTGAATATCTAGTGATCAATATGGAAGCTCTTCCTAGCCACCAAGTTAATACAGTCTCGAATACCATTTCCGATCCTTGCTCGCCAGTCGGGCATTCATTCAACTATTATGATGGCTCGAATTCCAATGTTACCATAGTTGGAACTGGAAATTTTGACCACTGCTTGAATCAGCTGGTTCCGTTACTGAACAAGGGGTTGCCATGTAAAGACGAACCCTGTTTGTTTAATGGAATCCACGTTCCGGCTATAGATTTCAATTCTGACAAACTGGTTGGTGTTAGTGAATACTGGTACACAGCTAATGACGTTTTCGATATGGGAGGAAAGTACGATTTTACAAAATTCAGTGCTAAGGCAAAGAAATTCTGTTCTTTGTCCTGGAACGAGGTTCTGACCAATAGTGAGAAGGGTCTTTATAAAAATATGAAAAAAGATTACCTGTCTACGGCTTGCTTCAAGGCTGCCTGGGTGGTAAACATTCTTCATGAAGGATTCGGAGTACCAATAACTGACGACAATAGAGTGCTTTTAGAGCTCGACAAACGAACAGAGTACCTAGATTTGGATGTCATTGATCCTAGGAACATTCACGATTTCATAGATCCTTTCCAAAGTGCAGCTTCAATTGGAGGGGTAGAATTGACCTGGACGCTAGGCAAAGCCATGTTATACGCGTCCAGCCAGGTTCCCGCACTAAATCCAGGAATGATAGAAGTTGGATACATGCCTGCGGGCGTGTCAAATGGTCAATACGTCTTTGGAGGAGATTCGATTCGTTTCACTTTACCAGTTCACCATTCATCACTTATTTCAGAGGTTCACATCTTATTTTTTGTTTTAATAATAGTAGTTTGGTCTGCATTTGCATATTTTAAATCATTTTTCGGCCACAGTTTGCAATATTTCCCACGACGGTTGTTTGCATTAACATCTTTCTTGCCTAACAAGATTCGCCATCTAGCCCACCCAGTATGGGGTATTTACCACCGTCTTATAGGTTCTAACAAGTCGTACTTGGACGACTTCGGCCGCGACGACGCCGACCGCTTACTGGAAGAAGGACTGAATGATGAATTGGCCCTGAAGAGCTACCCGGGCTCGCCGTCAGGTTCAAGAACTTCTTTCGCACCTAGACGGATGAAATCCTCTGGGAACCTAGGAAAATCTACCTCAATGCTGGACCTGAACACTATACCCTCGAGAGTAGGGAGCCGACTGAATATGCGCCCAGAGCCTAGTCGGCCAATATCGTCCTTCGATCTCCGTGACGACGACCACAACTAGAGGCTATATATCATGTATCATGTATATTATTAAAGCTATGTGTTACCATGTTTTCTATGACCGAGACGTTGCTCCAACTTCGTAGAGAGTTAAACTTGAATTGACGCATAAAAGCCCGATTTTGATGATGCAGGTCCCCATATATCTGTATAGATGGCGGACGCGTCAACTTCGTGTAGTGAGCGCCAACGGGATGGCGAGACCTGAGCAGACCTTGCCAAATGAATTGATTGGCATTGAGTTAGATACTGACTCAGATGATGACGCAGAATTGCTTGCCATCAGCACTGTACCAGCGCCTGCGTCGCGTGGATCAAGCTTTTTCGACAAGAAACCCTCCTCGAGCGGACTTTCAAACCCAGTTTCTGAAAGTGCAACCAGAGCTTCCTCGACAAGCAGTATAAGTAAAGGGGGAATAGCTGTGACACATCATGAATTGAATATTGATACCCTCTCAAGCTATATCTACCCGACGAACCTTCCTGTTCGAGACTATCAGATGAACATCGTTCAGAAGGCTCTGTTCAACAATGTCCTATGTGCGCTACCTACTGGTATGGGAAAGACTTTTATAGCAAGTACGGTCATGTTAAACTGGTACAGATGGACAGTAGATGCCAAAGTCATTTTTATGGCTCCAACACGGCCGCTAGTCTCTCAGCAAATCGAAGCTTGTTTGGGGATCACAGGAATTCCGAAAGCTGATGCTTGTGTGATGATTGGCACAAGCAGAACTAAGGCCGACGGATCTCGCGAGGATCTGTGGAAGACAAAGAGAGTGTTTTTTTGCACCCCGCAGATTGTGGAGGGTGATTTGAAGCGTGGCCGCGTGGATCCTAAGTCAATTGCATGTTTGGTGTTTGACGAGGCTCACCGAGCCACAGGAAACTATTCATATGTTGAGATTATAAATTTCATATATAGATTTCAACAATCTTGTCGAATACTAGCGCTCACAGCTACCCCTTCCGGCCATGTTGAAGGAGTGCAGCAGATCATAGACAATTTGAAAATATCACGTACGGAAATCCGCACAGAAGACAGTCTGGATGTCCGTCAGTATATACACAAGAGAGATATTGTAAGGATCAAGACGAAACGTTCGGACGATGAAGTAACTATCATGGACCATTTATCCAAGTCTGTCGAGCCTTTGCTGGCGGAAATGAACAAACTCGGTGTATACCACGCTCGAGAAGTAGATCGCATCACGCAGTTTGGCGCTGTATCTTCATTTCAAAAGTACATGGCTTCGCCTGCGGGAAGAAGCAATAAAGGAGTTATGTTCAAAGTTCAGGCAACTATGCCTGTTTTGATAAAAATAGGCCAGGCCATAAATTTACTCAAAGTGCATGGAATTATTCCGTTTTATAATTGCTTGGATGAGATGAGGAAACAAGAGCAGGAGGCTGCCCAACAGCAAAAAAAAAAGAGATCCACTAAGAAAAGTGCTCTAATAAATCACGAAGGATTTGTTGCCTGCATGGACTATTGTGAAGAGATTATGTTCAGTCCGCAGTCGAACGAACTCCGTCAGGACTTTATTGGTCACGAGAAAATCAGGCATCTGGTCGATATTGTAGGAGAATTTTTCCTTAGCAACGATAACTCGAGAGCAATTATATTTGCCGAGTATCGAGATTCGGCTGCCGAGATTGAACGTGTCTTGCGGTACTTTTGTCCTATCAATGTTAGACCCCGCCTGTTCATCGGGCAATCAAATTCAGATAAGAGCAAGGGCAAGAACAAAAACAAAGATGATGATAAACCCACGGAGGCTAGTCGCAAAGGCATGCGGCAGAAGGAGCAGCAGGCCGTTGTTGATGAATTTAAATCAGGAAAATTGAACGTATTAGTTGCCACGTCGATTGGCGAAGAAGGGCTTGACATTGGGGAAGTGGATTTGATTGTGTGCTTTGACCAATCCAAAAGTCCAATCCGTAGTATTCAGCGTATGGGCCGTACTGGCCGTAAACGAGCGGGTCGAATTTACCTTTTAATGACGGAGGAAGAAGAAAAGAAAGTGGATCATTCAGTGGATGGCTACAAGTTTATTCAAAACCAGATCAATGAACAAGGTAAATTCGAATATAAGGAAAATAACCGAATTCTTCCTTTTGAGATGAGGCCTATCTGTGAGAAGACTCTCATTGATATTCCTGAGGAGAATAAAGAGATTCTCGTGGCAAAGGATAAGGCTAAAGACATTGTGGAAGTGCTGAAGTCAACGCAGAAGGTCACTAAAGCGAAAGGCAAGAAAACTACCAGAAAAACGAGTGCGAAGGCGAGTGCGAAAAAGTTCTTCATGCCGGACAATGTTCATACAGGATTTGTCCAAGCTAGTTCTCTTGCGGTAGATGAAGATGGCACAGTTCCTCCCCCGCCAGCTCTTTCCCATACTCTTGTCGAGGGAGATGCGCTATCCTTATCGTCGGCTAGTGGAACTGGTGCCACGGTACCGAAGTCCTTATCGACACAGGTTTCCAGCTCGCCGAAAAGCAAATACTCGCTTGATTCGGATAGTGACATGAATTTAGAATTTGATTCTGACAAGGACGATTCATTTCAGTGCGCGAAAGCTACCGCTGTTGGTGTTCCTAAGAGCTATGCTGATAAAACTGACTCAAGCATAGCCTCAAATAGTGTGCCGATTCTGCCGTTATATGACATGTCCAGCGATGGAGTTTTAGAGGAAATGGCAGAATTGGACTCGCTGTGTAGAGTCACACTAGCAAAACCGTCCTCAAGAGTGTTGACTCCTGCAGCCACTTCACACAAGGGACCCAACTCTCTGTCTAGTATTATCGCCAGCACCAAGCGACCTTCTCTGCCGACTCCAGCGAAGACGCCATTAGCAGTAACTTCGGCTACGGATTTGCTAACGACCGCTCCTTCCACCGGTGCTGATTTAGCAAACAGAAAGACTTTATTTGAAAACCCGGCAGTGCCTCCACTTCAAAGTTTTTTCAACAGAAAGCCATCCCTACCGCCGACACCCCAAAAACATCCCTCCACTGACCCCACTTTAAAACGCAGTATAGAAGCAGGAGGACCATCCATTGCATCTGTCACAAAAACCGAGGGGTTCCTGCGACCCGATGAACTTGGTATATTCGAAGCCGTTTACCACACTCCCGATCCTCCAGACTGTGTCGAGTATGACCCTCTAATAGGAGCGCGCTTGGTGGACCCCCCGCATATATTTGTCGCCCACAGCAGCACGAGCCAGCTCTTACACAGGTCCGTACAGAACATGAAGCGCTTGGCGGCAGACCCCAGCTTTCTAAAGCGACCCTCGGCCTATCAGATGAACCAGTCGTCCAAACGGGCGAAGAGCTCGTCTTAGATCGTTATTTATTGATTAGTCAAAAAAAATATTAATTATTTGCGATGAGCTATCTATTGTCGATGACTGACTGTCGCATATCGGCTCGGGGCGAGTCGGCCATTTCTATTCCCACAAGCCCCAGGAACTAACTGATCATCACTCTCGGAATAAGTAGCTGTCCATGTAGTGAATGCTGGACAATAGATTGTGAGATCATAATAGATCAGAATTGGGACTTAATTAATAATATTTTTTTTTTATCAATAATCTTATTAATTAACTTATTCATTAAAGTTCTACATGAGATTACGCCCGCAGCGACTGAGACTGCAGCACCCAGACGCTAAAGCTGACCGGTGCAGCTGGACATCGGTAGTGAGCAGCACAGCAGCACTCTGACAGAGCAGTTGCGCTGGGCACCCACCACGTACAATATAAAGCATGACCCTTACCCCGAACAACAAGTATATAAGCAAACAGGTGCCCGCATAGTTTGGCTTTTTTTCTCTTTTTTTTCCTTATCTTTATGCTCGGGCATTACGCATATCAGTGAGGATTCGTCCGAGATTGTGTATTTGCTGGTTGAAAACTTTAACCATGACCGCTCCTGTGAGGAGATTTATTTCGAATCGCAGGGAATTTTTGGACATTTTATTTTTAGTGCTTGTTTGCCAAGTTCACTTTAGGCTGGCTGGGTGAGGTCACGCAACCCGCCTAAAGTGTTATTGGCGCTATGTGCCGACCTGGTACGTGTTTCGTTATTAATGTTTCACATTCGCAAATGTTTCACATCATGCCGGAGGTGGAAAGTGGGAGAATTCTTTGGCCTGAGCAAAGGGCCCTGACGATTACGATTAGAGTTCAATAGAAGACAAATCCCTATGCAAGACCTGCTCTATGAGCTGAAGGCTGCCGGTGTGTCTGCTCGCTGTCACCGGAACTGAGTGCTTCGCGAAGCGAAGCAACGGGGTCCGGGCCAGGGACCCGGCCACCGGAGGCGTTCATCCAGCTTCCGCGACCGGAGCTCCGGACCCCGCTGCTCCTCAAGCTCAGTGAGAGAAGGCACACGCCTCTGGAAGCCTGCCCACAAGCCTGGTGGTCCGCCAGCTTAGGAGCTTTCAGAAACGGCGCAGATTATAGGACATGTACCTGCTTCTGGAGTCTCGGAACGCTACAAGCAGTGTCTAAACTAAACCAGTTCTAGTAATGGAGAGTTGCGTGCGGCCCTCGGGTTTGCGTGACTGTCTAGAGAGCCTGGTTTTCAACAATAACACTCGGTACTGGATAAACTGTTGCTATCTCTGGAACCCACAAGAATACGCGCCGCAAGCTTGTATCGAGACTTATATACAGAGGGTGTCGAAAGTAGACAGCCGGAGATCTACGACGCATGCAACTCTAAATTATTTAAGTGCAACGGCTGAATGCTCTTGAAGTTACGAAACTCCATTCTCAGGACGCGCAAGCAACAAGGCAACAGTGTTACGGTGGTATGGAAACCGTCTACTCTCTCTCCGAGGGGAGTTTCCAGCTTGATATTGTATTCTACCGCTGAAAGTTCTGCGAATGGTCAAAAGAGTTTCTATTTTCCTTCACTTCGATTTTTGAGAAACAGGTACTGGCTCAGAATTTCATTCTCTGCTCAGATAACGCATTGCATATTAGTCCACGACTCTCTTCTTGGAGTTAAGCCTGTTGATGGCGGCCCGGCAGCGACGGCATGATATCTTTAACACACACTCAGGGGTACATCTAATTTTAGAAGAACATGCCAGTTCAAAATTAGGACAAGATTGGCAGAGAAGCCTAGGCCCAGAGGCACATCTGGTTGGAGTCCGCACAGGTGAACCCAGCTCTATGCGAGCCCCAGAATTCCTCAATCACTGAGGCTAAATAGGATTCGAATTCTCATTACCAGCTGAAACTCTCTTCCCTAAATGATCAAACGACTGTGCGAGTCTTTTGAGCACGAGTGAGCCTGTTGCTATAAGCTCTCTGGGCCTCAGGTTCAATGTTTCTCTGCTGGCACATACCTCTATTGCTTAGACGTGGCCGCGGCTCCTCTCGCCCACTCGAGTCCAGATCGTAGCGTGCTCTGCAAGGGATGCGGTATACATTGGGACCAGGGTGAGATCGGAATTGAACGGTGCTAGAACTTGACCTGAGGGTGAGCCTACGTGACTCAGATCCAGCTCGAAACTGGAATGTCTCAACCGGGGCTTTGAATCAAACGACCCAATCATTCGAGCGATATTAACAATTTACGAGAGAAAATTATAAAACAAGTGTCGCCCTGTAACAGCAAGTGTCCCCTGTAACAGCATTTTCGCTTTCCAGCTTGCTTGCCCTCTGCTGCGTGGACCAACTCCTGAATGATAGACATTGTGTATACTTTGTCTACCAGAGCATGCGACTCGCAGGTGTCTTTCAGCGCCCTCAGCACTGACAAAGGCAGCGGGAACCCAAAGGCAGAGGTCCTCTTGCTCTTCTCTCACTCACCCACCACACTGCTCGCGTAGCGATGACAGCGGGGTCCGGGGCAGCGCCCAGCACCCGGAGGCAAGCCGACCTCCACCGGTACTGGCAGGCAAGGTTCGAGACGCGATCTGCTGCAGTGAGGACGCGATGCACCAGCAGCCCGTTTCCGGCGCTACGAATGTAGGGGGACGTCGATAGTGCGCGGAGCGCGCGAAGTAAACGCAGGGCACGCTGCTACGGGCAAGTACCGACAGCTGGCGTAGCGGCGTGAAAAGCAGGAAACTGTGATCAGGCGGAACACGAGTGCCGGAAACAACCAAGATCCGTGCACATCTGTTTGTATTGAGACTCGGCAGCCTGCTCATCGAGGTGCCCGAGCTGTCACGCCTGGCTGTTCTACTGTGCTTTAGCTGTTTAGCTGTTGCAACGCTATTCGCAACGGGCCGCCTGGTCGACAGCGGTCCGGCCATGAGAAACAATCGCCATTACTAATAAATATCACTGGTGGCAGCCCCTGGCGGCCAACTTTGGCGGCCTGCTCATATTCAATTTCATATTATATTAGTCATATACATTCAAATACAGAAAAGTATCCATTTTGCAAGTATATAATCAAAATATCCTGCTGGCTGATATTGAATAATAATGTATTTATATTGTCAATTGCTTTCTTTTTGGTCCATCTGTTTATACTTTCGCGAGCTACAGTTGGACGTGGGTACGGCAACCTTCAATTTTCATACACTAGTTTCTTTTTCCTATATATCTTGCCTAGGTCATTAATGCACATATAGACAGACGCATCAGGCTTATACGCTTGTCTGCCTGATCCGCTGCTTGGCTCTCGCGACCGGCAAGCGGAACCATTGCGAGCTGCCGCTGGGTATTCGCCGGTTTGGTCCGCTCGTAGCTCGTCGCCGTGGCCTGGGTTCTGCTTGCCCCCAGTCTGACCGACACCCGTCCGGCCGACTCCCGCCACGACAAGGTTTTGCGCACCTACCGTCAATTTTAGTAATTTAATCTCGGCAGGCTCATTTATTTTTGCCCGCAAAGACCCCATTTTTGTCAGATTTAGCCTCATAGTTTAAATCTGCATTATACGTCCTCGTCTCTCGTTACCCCTCCCCTGCCCCCCTTTTTCTGCACCCGAATCTCCCAACCCCTTAATTGTATGGGGCCCTAGCACCGTGCACTGCTGCGCTGCTACAACCACGTAAATCATCGGCCTGATCAATTATCGACATCCACAACTGGTTTTCTCCCTGTTTAATTTCCTCAGTCTTAGTAGCGGTTGGCTATTTTTTGGGTCGGATTGGTTTCTATTCTTTCGCTTGCTCGGAATTTAAAATCCTAATTCAAATTTCCAATAAATTACAACTGCAGACCTATCGCTTAGCACCATCATTCCAGCACCCCTTAAAATTAACTAACCATACATCTACCGTGGGATATTATTTTACCTCCATTCTGTTGTTGGATACCTCATTTTACTTGTGGCCACCAGCTTTGGCAAAAATCCCAGCTACTGTACGTGACGGGTCAACTGTCTAAACTTTTTCCAATTTGGATTGTTTATCCTCGTACATTAGGAGGTCGTTTTGACCGGTGGTTTGTAACACGACGCGTTTTGACTGGTGAGTTTCGACTCTCTCTCTCACTTGCACTCGTCGCATTTTATCGATCTATTTTGACTAGTAGGATCAGCTACTGCTGGACCTCCACTATTTATTAATTTTTCCTTTGGTTTGTTTACTCTTGACCTGTTCTTATTAATTGTATGACAGTGGCTCAATAATTGTATCCTCGATTCTGGTTTATGTCTGTGTCTCTCTCGCTGATTTGTCGCCATGTCGTTTTCCACAACAGCTTCGGTGTTCTCACAGCACGCGTTTATGAATCCTGGTCCTGCCCCTGCTCCTCCACCTCAGTCGCTGAGTAACGAATCGGCCAGCAGCAATGCCCACCCTCGCAAACCGTCCAACGCCCATTCACAGTACTCCCTATCATACTCCAACTCATCATCGTCGTTGGCTTCAACCAACGGTCTGTCCACGTCTCCACGATCTGCTGCCCACATCTCGTCCAAGGATGACAATTACTATCTTCACCATGCCCCAACTTCATCTCAATCTTCGTCCTCGTCCAGCAGCCCAACTTCCACTGCCCATACTTCGAACGGGTCCACATCTTCTTCGAGCAAACCCTCCAAGCCTCCTAAACAAGGCTGGGTTTCTGTTAAGGAGGATGGCTCAATGAGATTCATGTGGACCAAGAAGTTTCTGGTTCTCCGAGATAATGTACTAGAACTCCAAAAGAACGAGGTGAGTGATCTATTTACACGTGAATCTCAAAAAGAAAAAGACTAACTTATAATACCAGACGTCTACATCATCCCAATCTGTTCCATTATCTACAATCTCTACAGTCACTAGAGTAGACATCCGACCCTACTGTTTCGAAGTTATTCGTTCGGGCGGAGCCAAGTCGATCTTTGTGGCCTGCAAAAACGACTCAGAACTCTACTCGTGGATTGATGAGATTTACACGAAGTGCCCATTTACCGGAGTATCGAGTCCCACCAACTTCACCCACAAAGTTCATGTCGGCTTCGACCCGACTTCGGGCGAGTTCACAGGCTTGCCAGAGGAGTGGGCTAAACTCCTTAGTACTTCGGCTATCACAAAGGAGGACTTCAGCAACGACCCTCAGGCTGTCATGGATGTTCTCAACTTTTATAGTAAGAACATCAACGGAGTCCAGGATTTGGTTCAAGGCAAGAAGGATCATAGCTCTGGAAACTCCTCTACGTCTCTCAAGGATATCAAGCCTTCCATTTCCAACATTCCTCCCATGCCTAGAAAAGGGTCGTTGGCTGACTCCAACTACTCCGCCTTGACCTCTCAACTACAGGAATGGACGGTGACACCTTCTATGAAGACATCCACGAGCATGAATTCACTCAAGTATCAGAATGCCGCTTCTAGATCGCACTTGGCTCCTATCCGGCCACCCCCACCTTCTAACGGCCTTGGAAACCATAGCCAGCTGCCTAGCCTGACTATTCCCAGTGGACCTAGAGAGGACTCTAGTTCGCATACTCCTTCGCACACTCCATCTCCTACTACTCCCTCTTCACCGATAGACAACCGATTGAAGCCCCAACGCCCTGCCCCCACACAACCTCAAGGTCAATCCCAGTTAATCAAGCCAATCCAGCCTTTATCAGTGCACAAGTCATCATCTTCATCCTCATCGTCGCTGTCATCTCAGCAACCCTATCCAGGCCAAAGTACTCCTGGCTCTGCCTCTGGACCCAGACTGAGACATATTGATAGCTCGAAAAATCTCGACCCGTACAGGGCGGCCCCCATTCCTCCTCTCAAGACCAAGACCAAGATCTCTCCCTCATTCGGCTCCACCTCGTCTCCTCCTAATCAGCAACAGCCCCCTCAGCCAAGCCGGCAACAGTACCCTAGTCATTCGAAGCATTCAGGATCCTCGCAGAACCATCCATCTCAGCCACAGAGAAAGGCTTCTAGTCCCACCAAGAATATGGTGCCAGCACGACCAGCCCCAGGCCCACCCAAGATTCAGAACCCACTCACTAAGGGTTCAGGCAGTAATGGCACTTCCGGCTCAGGATCTAATGTCGCAGCAGCAGCAGCTGTGGCAGCTGCTGCAACAGCGGCTGCCGCTGCTGCCACTGCAGCGACTACTGCCGCCTTAGAGGGCTCTGGAAAGCGCAAGGATGAGGTTGTCGAGAAGCGCATTTCTACTATGACTGAGAGCCAAATTATGCAGAAGATGCGGTCAGTTGTCAGTCAGCAGGATCCTACTCCGCTGTATCAGAAGATCAAGAAAATCGGACAAGGAGCTTCCGGCTCAGTGTACGTTGCTAAGCCCTTAAGCAACGCACCCATGGTTCTCACCCACCGAAGAATTGCAATCAAGCAGATTGATTTATCCACCCAACCTCGTAAGGAACTTATTGTTAATGAGATTGAAGTGATGAAGGACAGTCAACACCCTAACATTGTGAACTTTCTGGAGGCGTACTTGAGAGCGCCTTATGACCTATGGGTCGTTATGGAGTATATGGAAGGTGGCCCCTTGACGGATATTATTGATAACAATGATATCTCGGAAGATCAAATAGCTACCATTTGCTTCGAAACCTGCAAGGGCCTTCAGCACTTGCATCACCAGAACATCATTCACCGCGACATCAAAAGTGACAATATGCTGCTTGATGCTCAAGGACATGTTAAGATTACCGACTTCGGTTTTTGTGCCAAATTGACTGACCAGAAGAGCAAGCGTGCTACGATGGTGGGTACCCCCTACTGGATGGCCCCCGAGGTCGTCAAGCAGAAGGAGTACGGTGCCAAGGTTGATGTGTGGTCGCTTGGTATCATGGCAATTGAGATGCTTGAATCCGAACCTCCTTACCTGAATGAGGAGCCCCTGAAGGCGCTCTACCTGATCGCTACTAACGGCACACCCAAACTGAAAAGACCCGAAAGACTGTCAAAGGATATTAAGAATTTCCTCAGCGTGTGTCTCTGCGTTGACGTCAACTACCGGGCGTCAACCGACGAGTTGGTCAACCACGAATTCCTGCGCAAGGGCTGTTCCCTACAGAGCTTGTCTACGTTACTGGCCTACAAGACGAAAAAGAATAATTGATACTATTGTATCTCACATTGCATTTAGAAGTCACTTACTGCATACCACATTGCTACAATAATCCCTCTTGTGATCCCCAGCACCATGAGACCCTAACGACACTGTTCCCACGCTATTTTTATCTTATAATATTTTATTAGTCTTCGCACTTCTAGTCACTCCTTAACGAAATGTATATTTAACCGAACGTTCTCCTCAAGCACATGAGCCCTGTGCCCCCCCGGCGGCAAGGGCTCGGCCCCGGACCTGCGCGAGTGCCTGTCCCGAGATCTAGCGGAGCGCCTCCCATGGTCCAGTTCCCGGCTCTGAACAGGGCACGAATAGATGGCGCACACCTTCCGGGAATCGCCCGACTCGAGCGTAGCGAGAGGACTAGCGGGGTCCGGAGCAGCGCCCCGGCCGCCGGAGGCCAGAGGAACGAGTTTTTCTATCACGGCAACCCGAGGGTCAATAAATTAAAATCAAGTGAGACTATCTATGCAGTTGGATGCTTTTAAGCGTAGCGCGAGATGGCTAGGCGACGATATTGGAGAAGGTCAGGCTGAGCTTTTTGCTGACGGGGTCAAATGAGTTGACCTTGACACTATGCAGGTCGCGGATGACAATATCAGCGCCAGCAGCCTTGACGATGTCAGGGGTGTACGTGGTGGCCATGCCAATGACAGTGGCCCCGGCAGCCTTGCCGGCCTTGATGCCAGCTGGAGCATCTTCGAAGACAAGGAACTTCTGAAGGCCGAGTCTTTCAGCACCAAGCTTGTATCCAGCAGGGTCAGGCTTGCCCTCCTCGACGTCCTCGGCGGTAATAAACACTTGGGGTGGGGGGAACTTCAAGAAGTGCTTGAGCCATCCAGTGGCCATAGGAAGAGTACCGGAAGTTACGATACCCCACTGAGAGGGGGGCAGAGCGTCGTGCAGCTCGCGAACACCTGGCACAGGAGTAGCGAAAGAGGCCCATCGTACGGGAATCGTGGCCTCGAGTTCACCAGATATCTGTTTATTAGCCATCTCAGGCTTCCAGATCTTGAGAATATCAATCGTTCTTCTGCCGTGGGAGGTCTGCAGAAGCTTGTGCGAGTCAATGCCATGCTGGACACCGAAGTCGTGCCAGAACATTTCAACACACTCAGTTGACAACATGAGCGTTCCATCCAGATCGAACAGACATCCGTCAACAACCATGTCCACAGGAGGGAGGTAATTCTGTGTAGCAACCGAGGTTGACGACGAGCTGGGGGAGCCCCAGGGAGTACTAGCAGAAGACATGACTAATAGAAGGCAGGAAAAGGCAGGTTGATGGCTTGGTTTTGACAAATCAATTAGCGAACCAGCTAGGGATTGAAGACGGAGAACCAGCTCGCTTATTTATGACAGTGAAACAGACCACGGCCGATTTGATATCAGGTGATTTAACAGCGACAAGCAATTTCGACGTAAACAATCGACTCGGCTTGACACTTGTGCAACGGGAAGTTAATCTTGCTTCAGAGCTAACAGCAGCGCGATCGGTCTGCTTTATAGTGCCCTCCAAACCAGGTCCACGCGAAAAACTTCCAAACATATTTACTTTTGGCTCGGAGCTATCAGACGTAGCCAGAGCTAGGCTCAACTTGGATAAATACAACATGGGTATATGCATGTCTCGGTATTGGACTACCTTATCGACGTCATTATTCATGTTCTTGTGTTACTCTGCAGCATAAAAATATTCCGGTTGGTTTAGGGCAGGAATAGAACACCGAAGCTGAAAAATGTATCCCACGCCCAACGGCACAGCACAAGCCGAGCTAGCAGTCCATAGCTCCTGGCAAAGGAGCCTATAAGACTGGTTCTGCTCCGTCTAAGCCTGGTACGCCTGTCGGGCGGTTTCTCTAACGGTATGCCGTCGCACTTAGCCAGCTGACGCATCCGATTCGCGGCACGTGCCGCTGCCAGCTGGGGTTCATTGTTCTCTCAGGCAAACAGACAAAGAAGCCTCCACTATGCTGATAGGTGCGCTTTGCAGCTAGTTTTGGTACAGATCATGGGCCACTTTCGCCAGTCGATATCCGGCTATCGGCTGTTGTATAATCATGTATCTGTGGCTGGTGGATAGGGCAGCTGGCTTGGGGTGCTCGCCGCGTGTAGATGGGACGCCTCCGGCGGCCGG